>JADRCH010000013.1:17209880-17234952 GCA_019843965.1 Rhynchomys soricoides
GTGTCTGTGTGTGTCTGTGTGTGTGAGTCTCTGTGTGTGAGTTGTGTGTGAGTGTGTGTATGTGTGTCTCTGTGTGTGTATGTGTGTGTGAGTCTGTGTGTGTGTTTGTGTATGTGAGTGTATATGAGTGTGTGTCTGTGTGTATGTGTGTGTGTTTCTGTGTCTGTGTGTGTGTGTGTATGTCTGTGTCTGTGTGTGTCTGTGTGTGTGAGTTGTGTGTGTGAGTGTGTGTGAGTGTGTGTATGTGTGTGTATGTGTGTGTATGTGTGTGTCTCTGTGTGTGTATGTGTGTGTGAGTCTGTGTGTGTGTTTGTGTATGTGAGTGTATATGAGTGTGTGTCTGTGTGTATGTGTGTGTGTTTCTGTGTCTGTGTGTGTGTGTGTGTGTGTGTATGTCATGGGTTAAACAGGGACTTGAATGATGGATAGGAGTCTGCTACTGTTATAGGAGAGGCCATTAGACAGATCTGTAGGTCACTTCAGGGCCTCTCCAGCTCTGCACAGCTGGGATAGCATGAGCAAATAGAAAGAGCTGACCAAGGAGGCTGCCAGGGGCCAAGTGATGCTGGCTTTAGCTGTCTGCCAAATCATTTGTATTTTTGCCTGAGATCTGTGGGGAAACCTTGAGAGTTTTAAAGAGGACATACTGGAATCACATTTATATTTGAGATGAGGCAGTGTTCCAAGACCAAGGCTAGGAAGACCACCAGGGGATACTCACAGTCATATAAAACACAATCTCGGTACCCACTGTGGTTTAAACTTGAGCTCAAGATGGCTCTGTGAGTCACACAGGCAGGATTTACCAGTCACTTTCCAAATGTGTCCATTCGTGCAAACCAAAGGGGCAGAACTTTCCCGGCCTCACCATAATTTATCACTTTAATTTTAGTGTACAAGATTGTATAAGGCCCTTCCCAGGCAAGTATATACTGTACCTTGGGCTTCTGACTCTAATACCGAATTCCCTTCCCCTTTGCGTGAGTCCACTTTCTTCCTAAGACAGTTCCACTTCCACTCCGTCATCTGCAATGTCTGATTTGTAAATATATAAAGTCTAGGACCCACAAATGAGAGAAAACACAATGACTTAGTTAGGGTCTCTATTGCTATGTAGAGACACCATGACCATGGCAGTTCTTATAAAGGAAAACATTTAATTGGGGCTGACCTACAGTTCAGAGGTTCAGTTCATTATCATCATGGTAGGAAACATGGCAGCATGCAGGCAGACATGGTGCCAGAGAGGGAGCTGTGAGTTCTACATCCAGATTGGCAGGTAAAAGAAAGAGAATGAGACGCATTAGACCTGGCTTGAGCCTCTGAGACCCCAAAGTCCGCCCACAGTGACACACTTCCTCCAACAAGGCCACGCCTCCCAATAATGCCAATCCCTATACGCCTATGAGGCCATTTTCATTCCAACTACCACATATGTGAAATTTGTGTTTCTAGAACTGACTTAACTCTCATGATATGATTATTTCCAGCTGAACTTATTTTACCTAGCACGAAGCAATTCAAGGGAAGAAACATGCTCTGCTGCACAGTTCTAAGGGACCATTCCATCATGGTGGAGGGGGTGTGCTAACTACCGGAGAAGGAGCAAAAGGCCAGTAGGTCACGTGTCTACAATGACAAAGCAGAGTATGATGAATAGCTATATTCATTCTATGTTCTCCTTTTTAAATTCATTCTTGAACCTCAGCCTATGGGATGGTGCCATCCACATTTACAATAGGCCTTTCTGTCTGTTTATTAATTCTAACTCCCACCAGTTTGGAAAGATGAACCATCACAAAGTCTTAAGCAGCCAGAGAAAACATACCATTCACTGGAAAACGCACCCCTGGACTTACTACTAGCTTCTTTGGCCATCTAACATCCAGCTTAAAAGATCTCCGACTTCTATAGGCTATGGATGATGGCTCCCAAGCCTAACCAAATGTTCCCACTTCCAAATCATTCATGTGGTCCTTCAACTTTGTAGAACTCCTGACTCCACCTCCTGGTTCCATTCAGTCTATCCCTAAGCCCAGAGCAGACCTCAAGAACAGGAAAAGACAGATAAGATTCCAGAATGGGATGGAAAACAAACCTTCCCCTCTCAGGAGTGCTCTAGACACATAGCAGGGTCTCCATTTCCCTCTGAGTACCAGGATGAGGGCTCAGAATCATTGCCCATCAGTCCTATGCCCAACCAGCCCCACCGAAGAGCTACCAGACTTGTGCAAAAACAGGTCTGTCCTAACACTGGGGTGACTCTTTATTCTCCTGGTTGTTTGTTTGTTTGTTTTGTTGTTTTTGGGGGGGTTGTTGTTGTTGTTGTTGGTGGTGGTTTTGTTCAACATTGAAAAGCAACCTAGGAGTCTGCTGGCCCAATGAGTCTGGACAGAGCAGACTGAACTTGATTTTAATAATGTGGTTTTGACTTTAAGAAAATGCCCTGGTGGAGGAAGGAAAACCCATCATGCAAAGCCCTGCACTTCACGAACAAAGCATGAAGAAGAGTTATGACTGCAGCAACTGCAGCCCAGCTCGACTTGGGGGTCTGCCAGAGTCCCCACACCAGATACAATCTTTCTGGAGTCTACACCATGCTCTCTGAGGTAATCAATTTAAGAGGCTTTTATGAGATGACGGAGCACATTACTTAAAGCATTCCCATTTATTTTGCCTTACTCTATGTTTTTATTACCTAGAATTTAAATCCAATCCATTTGGCAATGTTTTACAGAGGCGGAAAGGCAAGAGAATAGGAATTTGTCAGCCAAGGAAAAGCTAGTAGGACCAGGCCATAAGGAAGACTGCAGACTGAGGCTAGTGGGGCCAGGCCATAGGGAAGACTGCAGACTGAGATAGCTCAGGGTGGGGAAACTTGAAATCCTCCCCTCACACGGGTAAGCTGGAAAGTTTCTCATTGCTGCATGAGGGTGTACCCCACCCCCACCCTTCATTTTGGAGGGAATTAAATCCAAGGCCTCGACCACACTAGCAAGTAGTCTACCACCGAGTTGTATCACCAGCCCTAACTTATAATTTTTAATATTTTTCTAAGGGCTTTCTTTGACCATTGTTTCTCTCAAAAACCTTCCACCAAAGGCCAGCCTGGGCCCTGGGGTGGGATCTGGCTCCAGGCTCAGCATGAGAAGTAGGGGGTCCTGGTCTTGTTCTCAAGAACTTCCCTTCTGCCTTATGTACATTGGTGCCAGCCACAGGATCCACTGCCTTAAACCGGGCCCTCTTTAGCCTAAGCTATAATGAGTTAAATAAGCCGAGTCACTGCCAAAAGCTGCTTTTTCTCATTTGCTGAGCTCCCATTGAGAGCATACTTTATGCCAGGCAATGCTGCTAGACTCTACATGCTAAAGGTTATAGACAATGCTAGATGCTAATATCTCTCTCTATATCTATATCTATATCTATATATAGTATCTCTCTATGTAGAAATATATATCTACATCTTAGACATTATAGATATATGCTACAATATAGCATATATCCTGTATATTATTTATGGTGACATCACACCTCTATACATTGTCTGTTACATCAACAGTATACCCTACAGTCTACATACATTGGGTAATATGCGCAATTTTACACAGGTACTATGTATGCTTAAACAAGCAGTTGCTATAATAGAGGTTTTGTAAATATATGTTGAATAAATGAATCTCACACTTAAAGAAGAAAAAGAAAACATTCCATGAGCTAGCTTGGAGGCTCAGGCCTGTAGATCCAGTTACTTAGGAGACTGAGTCAGGAAGATTATAAGATCAAGGTCCTGCCTGGACTGCAGGATGAGTTCAAGGCCAGCCTAAGCAAGTAGTTTGTCAAATAAACCCTGTGTCAAAATGAAAAGCATAAAATGCCGGGATTGTTTTAGAGGTTGGTCTCAGAGACATAATTCTCACCTCCCCACCCAAGGGCATGCCTGGTCATCTCCAGGATTACAGTTGCTCAGTCTCTGGGTCAGAACCGCACCAAGCCGACTTAATTGTTAAGGCTCTGCACTTGGAAGGCATCTTAGAGAAAAGGCCCAGGAGGACAGTAGAAAAATCTAAAGTGGAGTGGAAGGAAGTCTTCCTTATCCCTGGAGTGTCCTGGCAGCAGGAATGATGCCCTGCTTTCTCTGTGCTGGGATGGATGTTGGGACTGACTCTATGATGCAGGTAAAGAGGGCGGGCTCCGTCTACTGGGACACACAGCAGATGAGCATGGAGAGGAGATGAACTAACTGCAAGAACGGCCAGCTTTATGGGCACCATGATCTGAATGTGCATGTCCCTCCAGAATCCCTCAATTGAAATCAAATCTTCAGTGTGATGATGGGAGGTGACCAGGTCATGAGAGTGGGACCGTCATGAACAGGGATGGAGCCGTACAAAAGTGGTCTGGTAGTCGCCTCTGTCATAGAACAGAAGGACCCACAAGGAATGAGTTCTGACTAGAGGTGGGATCTGCACCGGCCTCTACTTCCTGTAGCTTAGAAACTACTTAGTGTGTGGCATTTATTACAGTAGCAGAAATAACCTAAGGCAAATAGGAAGTAAAATCTAAAAGCATACACAAGGAGGGGGACCCAGACAGAGTGGGACAAGGAGAAGGAGAAGGATGAGGGGGAGGGAGGGATTTAACCATCAAATTAGCAGCTGAAGGCCCACTTTCTGAAGTCAGTGATCTCCCCCATCCCTCATGAGTACCTCACACAGAGTGCTCCCCTTTGGGGAGTCACAGTCAACCTTGGACCCTTGTTTTTAAAGCATTTGAGGCTTGGATACCAGTAACAAAATCTCCAGAGATGCAGTGATGTTCACCTAAGACAAAGTGGCTACTGATGCTCACTGTCAGTGTGGCCTTTGGAAGTGGATAATGTTCCTTCTAGTTTTACCCACCCAGCTCTCTTCACAGCACCCCTTGCTCCGTGGAGATTACAGATGGACTGTCATACTGGCTGTTCAGTTCGGTGACCACAGGACCTTCTGTCTGTTAGCAGAGTCAAGTGACTCCCCCCCCCCCCCCGTGTCTCTGAGAAGAGAGGTGACCAGAGCACTGCCCAGTGCTAACGATCACATTGTTTCCCCCACTTCTCTCCCCGCTTCTGTGTCTTTCTCTCTTTCTCTTTTCAAGAATTCTCTGGTTGAATGGATGAGTGCCACAGTGAACGTGTGAACAACATTTAAGACATGCCAGGCACGCTTGGAAGCATGTCCTAAAATGACTCACTTACTCCCCCCAACAGACCCACACAGCAGTGCCATTTATAACTTCATTTGAGATGCAAGAGCTTCTTAGAGTATTTCTGCCTCTTGTCAAGATCACTGCCCTGGGAAAAGGACGTGACCCAGGCAGGTCACCCTGAAGGTCTTTACTGAAGGTCTTCTGGTCTGCTGGGTCTTTCTCTCTACCTGGCAAGAAAGAAGTGGGGGTCAGGGAGGGAAGACACACAGAGCAAAGGCTGGACAAACACACTTGCAGGACCAGATGTGGTGAAACTTACTAAGTATGTGACATAAAGCCTATTGCATTGTTTCTCTGTGCCTCGGTTTCCTCACTGTGCAAATGTGCAAATGCTATAGGTTGAGGAAGGATTAACTTATGCCTGGAACAGAAATCAGCTCAACTGAAGGAAACACTGTGTGATTTTCATATCAAAACATCATTTCCACATCAGGGCTGCTGGCAGCAATCTGTCTTAGAGTTTCTATTCCTGCACAAAACATCATGACCAAAAAAAGCAAGTTGGGGTGGAAAGGGTTTATTCAGCTTACACTTCCACACTGCTGTTCATCACCAAAGGAAGTCAGGACTGGAACTCAAGCAGGCCAGGAAGCAGGAGCTGATGCAGAGGCCATGGAGGGATGTTACTTACTGGCTTGCTTCCCCTGGCTTGCTCAGCCTGCTCTCTTCTAGAACCTAGGACTACCAGCCCAGGGATGGCACACTCACAGTGCCTCCCCACCCTTGATCACTAATTGAGAAAATGCCTTATAGCTGGATCTCACAGAGGCATTTTCCCATGGGAGGCTCCTTTCTCTGTGATAACTCCAGCTTTTGTCAAATTGACACACAACTCAGGCAGTACAGCATCCTAGAGGAGTCCTGCCTCCCAGAACCCCAGGAACTCTGGGAAACAGTTTATGCTGCTATCTTATCTGGAACAGCCCATATTCTCCATCTCAAAGTCTTTGACAGGTGGAAAGGGATGACATTTCAGGCCCACAGCAAAACAATGAAATGTTTATAGGTCGCACTATGTAGTATTCATTTAATTTGGACAGCAATTTCACAGCCAACCGAGGCTAAGAAGATGAGGGCAGTTACCAACCATCAAACAGGGCAAGGGGCAAGTCAGTGTTCACAGCTGGGCAGAGATGGTAGAGGCCTTTCCTGCCTACATAGTGAGTTGCAAAGATAGAGACAGGGACCCCACGAATGTATCTATCCTAAAGGAGCCTGTGAATACTCTATGGAACCTCTGTCTATGTAGGGCTTTATCCAACAAGTGAACCTGCTATGTCCTTATACCTCACAGTCAAAGCACTGATGCCAGGAAAGCTCCTCCCTGCTTGCCCCCTGGCTCCCTTTTTCCACTCTCATTCACAATATACAGGGAAAGGGAAAAGGAGTGAGGAGGCGCTAGTGAGGGAGGGAAGAAAAGTATTCTTGGTGTGGCCTGGAAAATTTAAACCGAGAAGTTAATTCTGCCTCAGTGCCATGACAACAGAGATGCAGTTATTATTGGACACTTATTTTGTCAACTGATTGCTAATTTCTCATTATTTGCTTCTCACTTTCTGCTCCTCTGCCCCACGGGGAAAAGGCCTTAAGATGTTGATTGTGTTCCCCTTATTAATTCCATTTTTATGCTTTCAAAAACCATCTTTTTTACTTTATCATTCCCCAGAGCTTGTAGCAAGTTGTACAGCTCAATTATCTCTCTGGGGGTAGGAAAACCTACCTGAGATCCGACCATCAGCTGACATCTGCCGTGGGGTTCCTCACCTCCTCATAGCCAGGACTTCCTTTATCTCTCTTCCAACACTCTTTTTTTAAAATTTATTTTTTCATACTTTATTTACATTTCAAATGTTTCCTCCTTTCCAGGTCTCCCCTTTGGAACCTCCCCATTTCCTCCCCCCTACCCTGCCACTATGGGGGTATTCTCTCTCCCATCCACCCACCCACCCACTCTCATCTTCCCTCCTTGGCATTCTCTACTGGGGATCTAACACCCTCAGGCCCAAGGGCCTCTCCTCCCCCTGATGGCTGACAAGACTCTCCTCTGCCACATATGTGGCCAGCACCATGGCTCCCTCCATGTGTATTCTTTGGTTGGTGGATCAGTCTCCAGGAGTATCGGGGGGTCAGGCCAGTTGCCTCCCTGGGAATGCAAACTCCCTCAGCTCCTTCAGTCCCTTCTCCAAGTCCTCCATCCGGGACCTCACACTCAGCCATACTGTTGCTGTGAAGTGACTCTTAGGTATTTTAAACTTTTGGGCTAATAACCACTTAATAGTGAGAACATACCATGTTCAATCTTTTGTGACTGAGTTACCTCGCCCAGGATGATATTTTCAAGTTCCATCCATTTCATGAAGTCATTGTTTTTAATAGCTGAGTAGTATTCCATTGTGTAATGTAAATGTACCACATTGTCTGTATCCATTCCTCTGTGGAGGGACATCTGGGCTGTTTCTAGTTTCTGGCTATTATAAATATGGCTGCTATGAACATAGTGGAACATGTGTCTTTATTACATATTGGAGCATCTTCTGGATATATGCCCAGGAGTGGAATAGCTGGGTCCTCAGGTAGTATTATGCTTTGTACAGGGAGATAGGAATGGATCAATTTGCAATCTTCTACATGTAGACCGCCAGTTGAACCAGCACCATTTGTTGAAGATGCTGTCTTTTTTCCACTGTATGGTTTTAGCTCCTTTGCCAAAGATCAAGTGACCATAACTGTGCGGGTTCATTTCTGGGTCTTCAATTCTATTCCATTGATCTACCTGCCTGTCACTGTACCAATACCATGCAGTTTTTATCACTACTGCTCTGTAGTACAGCTTGAAGTCAGGGATGCTGATTCCCCCAGAACTCCTTTCATTGTTGAGAATAGTTTTTGCTATCCTGGGTTTTTTGTTATTCCATATGAATTTGAGAATTGCTCTTTCTAAGACTATGAAGAGTTGAGTTGGGATTTTGATGGGGATTGCATTGAATCTGTAGATTGCTTTCTGCAGGATGGCCATTTTAACTATGTTAATCCTGCCAATCAGATCTTTCCATCTTCTGAGGTCTTCTTCGATATCTTTCTTCAGAGACTTAAAGTTCTTGTCATACAGATCTTTCACTTGTTTGGTTAGAGTCACACCAAGATATTTTATATTGTTTGTGACAATTGTGAATGGTGTCATTTCCATAATTTATTTCTCAGCCTGTTTATCCTTCACGTACAGGAAGGCTACTGATTTGCTTGAGTTAATTTTGTATCCATCCACTTTGCTGAAAGTGTTTATCAGCTGTAGCAGATCTCTGGTGGAGTCTTTCAGGTCACTTAAGTATACCATCATATCATCTGCAAATAGTGATATTTTGAGTTCTTCCTTTCCAATTTGTATCCCTTTGACCTCCTTTTGTTGTCTGATTGCTTTAGCTAGAACTTCAAGTACTATATTGAATAGATAGGGAGAGAGAGGGTAGCCTTGCCTAGTCCCTGATTTTAGTTTCCCAACACTCTTGTCCAAAGGGGAACCTTGGAAGTGCAGCCCTGTGTCCAGTATCATACGTCTTTGATCTCACACCCAAGTGCTCTTCAAACAAAAATGTAAACTTGGAACTGGTGAGACGGCTCAGGGAAAGATGCCTGCCACCAAGCCTGGGTCCCTTGTGATATTAGGAGAGAACCAACTTCCACAAGTTGTCTTCTGACCTCTGCACACAAACCATGGCACGTATGTTCACACAGACACACAAATAAAATAAAATAAAATAAAATAAAATAAAAAAAGTTAAAACTCCCACAAAGTTCTTTCCGATCTTAAAAATAAGAATTTAACTCAAGAGGAAGAAGAGGAGGAGGAAGAAGAGGAAGAGGAGGAGGAGGAAGAGGAGAGGAAGAAGAAGAAGAAGAAGAAGAAGAAGAAGAAGAAGAAGAAGAAGAAGAAGAAGAAGAAGAAGGAGAAGTAATATTTAACTCCAGAGCAGAGGGATGGGGATATCAACCCAGCCACAGAACCTTCGACCCATACTTTTTTCTGCCTATAAAAAGTGCAGAGATAAAGAGAGAGCAGAAAGTGCTGGAATGGCCAAGCAATGACTGCCCCAACTTGAGTCCCATGCCATAAGAGAGCCCAACTCTGACATTACTAATAATATTCTGCTATACTTGCAGACAGGATCCTAGCATAAGTCATCTGAGTGGCTTCACCCAGATGCTGATGAAAACAGATGCAGAGACCCACAACCAAACATTACGAGGAGCTTTGGAAATCTTGTAGAAGAGGGTGAGGAAGGATTGAAGGAACCAAAGAGGTCAAGGATACCACAAGAAAACCTACAGTCAACTAACTTGGGCACATAGGGCCCCACAGAGACTGAACCATCAACCAGAGAGCATGAATAGGAGGGACCTAGTCCCCCTACACATATGTAGCAGGTGTATAGCTTGCTCCTCATGTGGGACCTTTAACATCAGGAGCAGGGACTGTCTCTGACTCTGTTGTCTGCCTTTGGATCCCTTGCCCTAACTGGATGGCTGTGTCTAGCCTCAATAGAAGAAGATGTGTCCAGACCTACTTCAACTTGATATGCCAAGATGGGTTGATGTCCATGGGAGGTCTCCCCTTTTCTGAGGAGAAAGAAAGGAGGCACAGTGGAAAGGGAGTGAGAAGAAGGGACTGGGAGGAGAGAAGGGAGAAGAAGCTATGATCGGTATGTTAATTAATTAATTAATTAATTAATTAGGAAAGAAAGAAAGAAAGAAAGAAAGAAAAAAATAAACTCCATAAAATCACATTATATAAAATGTGGGCAGCTGCCAATTTAAAATATAGAAATCCTTAGAGATCATTGCCCTTGAACATTGCTAGACTAATTTTATTTCATAGACAACCTTATTGAAGATAAGAGACCCTTAGACTCTCAAACAGGGGCTATCACCTGCAAAAATGCCTGATCAAATGTCTAAAGGGAGAACGGGTTTGTTTTGGGTCATAATTTCAAAGGGTCCATCATGACAGGGCAAGCACAGTGGGATCTTAAGCGAGCTGCTTGTTCACGTGGAGGTAGGCAGGAAGCAGAGAGCTTGGGCTGGAACCAGAGTCAAGAATGACCTTCAGCCGGGCAGTATTGATGCACGCCTTTAATCCCAGCACTTGGGAGGCAGAGGCAGGCAGTTTCTGAGTTCGAGGCCAGCCTGGTCTACAGAGTGAGTTCCAGGACAGCCAGGGCTACACAGAGAAACCCTGTCTAACCCCCACCCCCACCCCCAAGAATGACCTTCAAAGGCCCACCTGCGCTGTTGCCTCCCTTCTGTAGGTTCTCGACCCTCCCTAGCTGGAGGCCAAGATTCAGACACAGAGTCTATGGTCAACATTTCCTACTCAAACTGCTAAGGTCCTTCTATTCTCACCTGGAAAGTGCATCAACCCTCGAAGTGAAGGTTGCCCTTTGCAGTTTACCTCCAGCAAAGGACAGAGGAGCTTCCCACCCTGGAATCTCTGACTGATTCATTTAACCGCAGTGTGAGCACCTACTGTATACCAGACTCTGAATTAATCACCAGCATAGAAACAGAGAGCTTGGGAGGACCCCAGAGGAGAAATGAACTGGACTCCAATGTCCACTCTTTAAGCATAAAACCATGAAGAGCTGTATTTAGGAATCTGGGAAGTGGATATAAAACAGCAAGTTTGATTACTGGTAGAAATGGACAGAAGGATTTCTTTAGACTCTGTCTCTGGTTACCTCACACACCTGTCCAACCCATCACTGCTGGACCACTGCAGCCATCTCCAAAGGGCTGAGCACGTTAGGCTGCTTTCTAGGAGGATGAAGGTGCTGAGGTATGCACAGCTGATGGACAGACAGGCAGATTTGAGGGAGGGAAGACAGTGCTCAGTCCTCTATCCGGGTCAGGTTAAATCAGATAAACCATCGGTTAGGTACAGAGAAGAAACCAGCAAGGGTGGGGCAGGGGCAGGAATGATTCTAGTTGAAGCCACTTCATCGGGAAAACAAGGTTGCCCCTAACAAGCATGCTTCATCCTCTCAAGGGGAGGACAGCTCAGTGGGGAGGGGACAGCTAAGTGAGAATAGGAAACAAAATTATTAGATAAGGCAGGTGGTCTTGGTGAAAACCCAGTTGTTAAGCACACTGTAGATGGTTGTAGCATTGGTTCAGAGCTCTAAAAACCTCTTGTTCTCAGCTCAAGAGGGAGGTGAATGTACACAAAGTGACCAATGGGGCATCCATCCTCCTGGGTCTCTGAAAGTCAGCCTTCTCCACCTCCATCTCTGCTGGTGTCAAGGAGTAAGAATTGAACGTGTGAGTAGAAGCGCTCAGCAATGAGCCACACTGCCCATGTGCCTCCCAATGTGTTCTTGATTCACATTGTGTCATGTTGGCTGCTCTGAGCCCTCGGGGACAGGCTGCTGACCCTCTGTGCCTCTTTCCTCTACCAGTGGAGGTGGCAGTTCCAATGATCTTCCTGCTTCCTGGAGTCTTTGTTGAGAACATTCCAGAATGGTGTTTGCTCAAAGCTGGCTCCTCTTTGAGGCATATCCCTCTGTAAACACAGCATTTCATTACTAGAAAATGATGAATATTTAAAACACCAGTTCTGGCCTTCACACTGCAGTGTGTAACTCAGCTCTGCATACAATTGTCTCCTCCTTCATCAAGCACCTCAACTGCCTCACCTCTGTGCTGAGGGTGCAGCTTCCGGTATCGGTCAAGGCCACAGATGCTTCTGGGTGGCAGGATGCACCTATGAGTGATGGAGTGTGCCCAGCAAGTGGGAGACATTGAGGAATGCAGGCCCGGTGTGCTAGTCAAGAAAAGGAAGCAATTTGTATCTTAGGTGAAGTCTCCTAAGTTTTAAATGTGGGTCTCACATTTTAACATTTTAAATAAAAAGAAAACATGCTGACAGTCACAAGACAGTTACTCCTAGCTACTGTGGTCACAGGAAGGCAATGCTCTGTGATGTGCAATATCTTATACTGCTGCTCCTCAGCATTTTTTCAACTTGACATGAACATTTCAGTAGATTTTATCCTATTTCAAGCCTATGCCCCATAGCAAATCAAGAAGGCTTGGTTCAAATCCTGGCTCCATTGCTTGCTGCCTATGGACTTTGGGCAAATTGCTTAATTATGTGAGCCTCGAGTTAGCTAGTTTTTCAGTGCTGTGACCAATACACTTCACAGAAACAACCTAAGGGAGGAATCACTTGTTTTGGCTCATGATTTCAGAGGGTTCAGCCCACAGGTGCTTGGCCATGTGTACCTATTCGGAGTATCAGGGTGTCAGGGCAATGGTGGGCAGCAGCTGTTCACATTGTGGATTGGAGGACCGGCAGCAGCAGCAGCAGCCCATTTGCCTTTATATTTCTCGCTCCTATATTGTCAACCTGCCTGGCAGCTACAAAACCATAAAAAAATTTAAAGTAAGAAAGGCAGGAAGATAGGAAGGGAGAGAAGGAGGGAGAAGGTGGAAGAGAAAGGAAGGAAGGATGGGTGTTGAGTTGGCTTTTTGGAAGAAGGCACTGAGCTAACTTGGAGTCAAACAGACAACATGAACAGAATATCGACAGGTCTGGGGAAAGTGAGATAGGTGGCATCTCTGAGAAAAATGACACTACAGGAATAGAACTGGTCATGCCATTGCTATTTTACTGATACCCAAACTTATTGTAGTCTATTTTCAGGGTGCATACGATTTATGGCATGGTTAGGAGCATAATGAATCACAGACCTATGATTGGATTGCCACTGCTATGATCTAGTTGGTTTATCCACTCATCACACACGTGTGTGTCCATGACCATGTGCTGCATCATTGTGTTTAAGAGGGGTCATAGTTGCTGGGGAGATAACGCTTTGGTCTCAAAAACTGAGTAGGAATTTCCCGGGATGACTGTGGATTAGGGGGAAGATTAGGCATAAGACTGAGAAATGGATCAGAGGAAGAAAGAAAGATTATGGCAGGGGGACAAAGCTACTTAAGGCTCAAATAACATGATGACCCATTTACAATATTTATGGTGCCATAAAGCTAGGCAAACCGAGAAGAAAATTATTCTGAAGTAAAATGTCTTTTCCCTCAAAATTGATCAAATAATTATCTGGCCATGTTAGAAAAGGAATCGAGGTGATTCATAATACACCCCCCTTTTCTCAACAAAAAGAAAGCAAACCCCATTTGTCTCAATATGAAGCAGATGCTGTTTGTCCAGGACAGTACTGGCGATTCTCCTGTGCGGAAAGTTCCTACTGTCTTCACTTGTGGCTCAGCTTTTCAGCTAAGCTCAGCCTCCTGGTTAAGGCTGCAAATGTGGCCAGCCCTCAGCAAGTACAGCAGAAACATACAAACCTGTCCGGGTGGAGATCTGAGGTCCATTCTGCATGGGCTCCCAGAAGCCCAGGGGAGATGAGCCATCAACTGCCCACAGCTCATGGCTGCCCTCTTGGCTGGCTTCTTTTTCTTCTTTTCTCTTTCCTCACTGACTTCCCAGTACCTCTGGGGATCACGTCACAAAGAAGCTACTTGCATTCAAATGCTGTGAGTCAGGATCTATTTCAGGAGAAATCTATATGGAGACTAAAGGAAAAACGGTCTACAGACTCCAGCCACTTCCCTGATCTCAGTCATTTGGGATGTCTAATACAAACATCCAGAGCCTGACCCTTAATGACTCACGACACCTTACCACAGATGGCCAATCCAAGACAGATGGCTGGTGCTGTGAATTTTATTAATTAAGGTGATACTGGGACACCTACTTACCCATCCAGATGTGGACCCCACACAAATGTCACACAAGATGAGGCCAGGTGACTTCCCTTCTGCCATTAGAGAAAAAAAATCTATTCCCTCTCTGAAGAGTCGTTTGCTGTGTCTGTCTTTCCTTGCGTCATGTTTTCTCTACAAAATAAAATCCTTTTCTAAATCTATTTTTTGCCCACTTTCCCAATAGGACAGAAACTGCTTTAAAGTTTCAATTGTGTCCCCCCAAAAAGAACATTGGAGTCCCCCACCCAACCCCTCCTCCCCTGCCTACCCTAATGTGGAAGTGGGATCTTTGCACTGTAATTAAGTTGAGGTTATCCTGTATCTAGGTAGCCCCTAGTCTCACATGACTGATACTCTTCTGAGAAGAGGCGAAGAGATACCCACAGTGAAGATGCCATGTGAAAACACATCAGCACACAATTCCAAGAGCCATCAGGCCAGACGCCAGGAGAGACCCACGGGAAGGGTGCTCCACAATGCTTCTGGACAGAGCTGACCACAATGAGACTAAGATTTTAGACTTCTAGACTTGAGAGTTACTATTTTTTTTTTAATTTTTATTTCTCTGACCCTTCCAGTGTGTGGTGTTTCATAATGGCAAACCCAGGAAACTGAAACATCTAGCTGACTGCTCTATCTGAATCTGGAGCATGGGGCTCCTCAGCTAGTGCTTTCTGCATCCCTTGGTGCTAAGTCTGAATTGTTCTTGCTCTGGGGTCAGGTTATAATGACTGGACAAAGCAGACAAAGGAGGCCAATGGACTTTTCTAGAATCCTCTTGTCAAGAGAAGCAAGGGCAAAGGTTCAACTCTTACCTTGCGACCCACAGCAGCCCAAGGAGCTCTGTTAATTCTTCGGGACCTTGACTCCGGTGGATCTGGATTCTTCGATAAAGAACAGAACTTCAGAATGAGCCAGTGTTAATCAGAGGTAGGATTTATTTTAAATAGAAATGGAGGTTCCCTGCAAGGAAGAAAGTGCCCTTGGGAGTGTAGCTGAGCAATACTTCTGGGCTGAGAGTTTCAAGTATCCTAGCTAAATTGTGGTTCTTGGTTACATTTCTTAGAGCTAATAAGTATGTTTTTCTTTTTCTCCTTTAAAAATGAAATAAAGTTATAAATGGCTCTAAAGATGCCTTGGGTGGAATCACAGTCTCACAAGGTACAACCTGGAGCCACTAGGGTTGCAACAAAGCATTCAGGACACATCCTTTTATGGCAAAGGCGGTTTCTGGTGAGATTCCCAGAAAACCGTGGGTTTACAGCTGGGAAGGGAGCAAGGACTTAAGCAAATGTTAATTGGGTTGGGATTCTTGATGCTCAGCCCTCAGGAGGCCTTTGCCAGACTCTGGGGTGGGGGCATCCTTTTCTTTCTGGGCCATATAAGGATTCCTGCCTTTCTACCCTGCTCCTTCCCAAGCTGGCTGCAGCCACAGATCAGGTAGTTCACACAGAAGGCACTGGGAAATCTCTGAGCTACAGCAGCATTCATAGACCTTTGTTGATCGAAGTCACAACCCCGAGCACACACACACACACACACACACCCGAGCACACACACCCAAGCACACACAGAGCACACACACCCGAGCTAGCAGGTCTTCCAACAGAAGGCATGTTGTTTGCCGCTTGGAGATGAATCACAGTACCAGTCAAACCACTGGCAAGCTACTAACTTGAGTTGATATAACTTTAAGCCATTACTATGTCACATTATTCAATTCAAACCTTTTGGTTGTTGATACTTCTGTACCATTCCTAGGAGAAACAAACAAACCAGCCACTGAGTTTTCTTAAATTGTCTTAGCCCTTTTATCAGAATCAAGTTTCTCCTTCCAAGCCTTCAAATGCCCCTCTCTTTTCTTATCTAGCTTTGTTGAGCCGGCCATGTCGCCACTAGCTTGCACATCAGTGCTTGTCTGTGAAAAAGCAAATCTGCTTTTAAGTGTCTGACCTTGAGCCCCGGAAGATGGAAGGACAGAAGAAAATAAGCAGAGCCTGAGAAAGATGCTCCGAACCTGCACCTGAGGCTGGGGACGTGCTTCTGATGTCCTTGTCACCTTTGAGTTTTCCTCATGGTTCCTGAAGATAAGGACATAAAGCAAAAACTGACTAGAGCCAGAGGCTGCAAGTGGCCACACCAATTTGGAAGTCTCTCTTAAGCATTTGATCTTACCGGCTATGGTCAGAGGTTACCATGGTAACTCCTGAGGGCATTTTTTTTTTTTTTTTTTAAAAACAGAGACACATTGCACTATTTGGAGGTAGTTGGTTAAGAAAAATCTGTCTTGAGAAAGAGGGGGCATGCTAATTTGAGATAGACGTCAAGAAATACTGCCTGAGGCAGAGGGCCTCCTGAGGCAGAGGGCAGGGCTGACACAGTTCTCAACCTTCCTAAAGCTACAACCCCTTAACACAGTTCCTCATGTTCATGGTGCCCCCAACCACAAAATTATTTTTGTTGTTACTTCATATCATAATTTTGCGACCGTTATGAATCATAATGTAAGTATCTGATACGCAGAATATCTGATATTTAACCCCTGTGAAAGGGCCATTCAGCCTCCAAAGGGGTTGTAAGCCATGGGTTGAGAACCACTGGCCTTAGGCCTCTGGAACAGTCTCTAGGAAGGCAGCCTGGCCAGCTGAAGGCCCTGTAAGTGCTGTTCAAACAGGGCTAATGGCTCCACCCCCCCTAGTCAGGAGGGTCAGCTTTCTTAAGTCTCACCTATCTCGTGCCGGTTTCCTGTTCTTCCCTAGTTCCTATGCTTCATGAGATACACCACAATGGATTTCACACACATTTGAACACGGAATTCAATCTTAGCTATGTGACTTTGTCCCTTAATCCCTCCCAGCCACGAGGCCCTTGCATGTTAAATGAAGATGAACCACTTCTCCTAGGGGCTGCTAATGAGCAGTACACAGGTCACATTCATAGGTTGCTTAGATATGTTGGATCACTTCCCTCTTAGAATGTTTCACCGTCGCTGTCTTTGTGTAAAAAACAGCAGCTACTGCATGGCTGTGATCCTAGCACCAGGGATACTGGGGCAAATGGATCAACAATTTAATGTGAGCCTGGACTGCAGTAGAAAGGCCATATCTCCTGCTCTCCCTCCTATAATAATAATATCGATTGTAAGCTATGAAAAAACATGCCATGCCTCTGTATTTGTGGATTTGGATGACATAAGAGCATGAATTAACTACGTCAAGTGTAGGAGAGATGTCTGCAAGATAAGCATAACATCCCAACAGAGTTGGAATGGCATGACCACTTGTGTAAACACAGACTGCTCAGGACAGGAGTAGCAGAGAGTTGAAAAGGGGCCACAAAGAACAACAACATGGCTGTGGTGACCCACAAGTGCTCAAATTAACCGGAAGCAATCTTTCATCTCAGAGTTAATGATAGGTAGTTTTCCTGGAGCCAAATAGAAATGGCCATGGCATGGGGACACACGTGCATGTTGCCCCAGATACCATGTTCTACTGTGGAAGGAGTTACGGGAAGTGTTACTAGTTTCAGGACAGAGAAGTCATAAATCAAGCCATTTACCAAATACAAAGGTGAGGCGCACAGGTGGGTGTGGTGAGGCCACAGGTGGGTGTGGTGAGGCCACAGGTGGGTGTGGTGAGGAGCACAGGTGGGTGTGGTGAGGCCACAGGTGGGTGTGGTGAGGCCACAGGTGGGTGTGGTGAGGAGCACAGGTGGGTGTGATGAGGTGCACAGATGGGTGTGGTGAGGCCACAGGTGGGTGTGGTGAGGCCACAGGAGGGTGTAGTGAGGAGCACAGGTGGGTGTGGTGAGGACCTTGATTCAAGCTGGTCCAAAAAAGTTTGAGACATTTTGAAAAGCAGGGAGGGTGTGGGAAATGATTACACCGCACAGACTACAAGCCTCTTTCCCAGTGGCCCGGAGCTAGTGATTTTACACACACAGCAGCAAGGCTCTGGGCTGCTTTTTTAAAACCCATGGATTTGGTTTTCTCACTGTCTCTATACTTTGCCCAGAAGGTCTATAATCTCCATGGAATCAGAGTCATTGGACAGCTGTGACTCTGGCATTGGGCCCTGTATGGGCTAAATCATCCTTGAAGGCCTCTTCTCACTTCCTGTGCCACAGACACCAAATTCTGGGGACATGTTTTCCGGGGGAGGAAGGTGTTTGTCCTATGTAGCAGGAATTCTAGAGAGACATCAGGAAAATCATTGTTGTCAGTGGGGCTTGCAGAACGGTCACATCACATTTACACGTAAAAAGGAAACGCTTTATTCTTTAAGGAGTCTTTTACTACAGCGATTAAGTTTTTGTTTTCCTTAAATCAAAGTTGCTAGGCACCCTTGATATATTATTACAGCTGGGTATTTCAGTTCATCTCTACACACAGGAAAATGATGTTTATCCTAAGACTGGATGGAGCAGAAAAAGAGAGCCTTCCAGGGAGCTCTCATCATTGGCTGGCTAGCCATCACCAAGTGGCTTCTGGAATCCCGGGGAGCGGGGGTGGGAGCTGAGTGAGGCCAGGACACTATGTGCCAGAGGTGTGAGGACACTTGTCTACTGAGGAATGGGGCTCCAGATGCCACCCCTGCAAAGCACTCAGGAGCCTGTTCCTTCTACCTGGCTCCAGCACCCCTTTAGGGAGCCGTTTTTCTGAAACTGCCTGAGCGTGATGCTTACCCATGTACCTTACCTTTGTGTTCATCTCCCACAGTGGGAATGGCTCCAAGTAACTTCCTGAGGTTTATTCAGGCTCAAGCATAGCCACTGGGTGCAAGGATGTTCTGTGTCCACGCTGCCACAGCTCCCTTCAGCCACCTCAGAGGAGGGAGTACCGCAGCACTCATGGGGAGAGTTTCCGGTTTGGGTGCCACTGGGACAGGCAGCCTTGGAGCCTAGTGCCTCTAAAGCAACCAACAACTGGGTGAGGCTAAGCTGGAGTGGCGGCAGGGGGCAGAGGGGCTTTCCCTCCGAGACGTGCCCAGTGCCAGTGGCAAGGAGTCAAGAGCAGCCATCGATAAGCTACCAATATAGCAGTATGTTCCTCCTGCAGACACCAGGGACAAGCTCAACTGGAATGAGAGTAGTCTAGTGGCGACTGAGGCCGCAGGATTTGGGCTTTCTCTGTTTTCTAAATAGTTATGCTCCTGTTCTGAACACATCCCCTCCTGGGAGCAGTCAGCATAGCGTACTAGGAGTTCTGCCAAGCTTTGCCTCTTTGTAGCTGTGTGACTCAGGGAAAATTACTTTCCCTCTCTGTGCATAGTTCCCTTTTCTCAAAAATGAGCAGGATAATATGTACCTCATTGGGACAGTATAGAAAGGAAAAGAAGCTACTTAATGCATGGAAGAATATCACAACTCTTAGACAACAGACCTTGTTATCACTAGTAGGACTGGATAAAAGTACCTTGGTTCTAATACGTCTTGGCAAGCAAGCCGGCCATGTGGTTTTCAACCTTCCTAATGCTGCGACCCTTTAATACAGTTCCTCATGTTGTGAAGACCCCCACCATAAAATTATTCTCGTTGCTACTTCATAACTGCGATTTTGCTACTGTTACGAATTGTAGTGTAAATATCTGTGTTTTCTGATGGTCGTAGGCACCCTCCAAGGGGACACAACCCACAGATGGAGAACCACTTCTCTAAAGCATAGGAAGGGAGATCAAGTTTTTGTTATTGTTTTCTTCCATTTGCAATCCCTTCTCTACACTCTGAACCCCGGCGCTCATTCATTAGCAACATCTGACCTGAAACCAAGGGGCAGGGACAGCATGTCACACCAAGTGCTGCCGAAGCGTGGCTAGCTGGTGTGAGCCACAGTGCCAAGCTCTTTGCTCAGACACCCTTGGGAAATGGATGCCACTGGCCCCTGCAGTCAATAGACTCTAAGTAGAGGAGACCAGCCTCCACAGGGCGAGCAGCCTCCACAGGGTAAGCAGGACAGCTGCTTAAATGGCAAGATCTGCTTTCTTAGATCAGGAAGCTAATATTGGAGATGAAGGAGTCTGTGTATGTAGTGTGAGCTAAGTCCTCAGCCAGCCTATTCTTTAATGTCTCCTCTTTTTAAAATGTATTTTTATTACTATTATCGTAATAATTATTACTATTCATGGTGTGTGTGTGTGTGTGTGTGTGTGTGTGTGTGTGTACCATGGCAGGAATGTAGAAGACAGAGGACAGTTTTGTGGAACCAGTTCCCCCCTCCCATCTTGTGGTTTCAGGAACTAAACTTAGTCAGTCTTGTGAACAAGAGCCTTTACCCACTGAGCCATTCCTCTGGCCTAAATAATTGCTTTGTGTTTGGTTGGTTTGAGGTAGTACAGGGGTTGAACCCAGGGCTTTTAACTGCTAGGCAAATGCTCTGCCATTGTGCTACATCCTAGTCCCTGCTGGATTTTTGTTGTTTGTTTGTTTATTTGTTTGTTTGGTAGGTTGGTTGGTTGATCTTGGTGCTGGGAATTAAACCAAGCGCCTTGTGCATGCTAGGCAAATGTTTAACACACACAAAGGTCTGGGCTCAATCTTCAGTGCCACAAACAAAACAAAACAAAACAACAAACAAACAAACAACCCTAGGCACGGTTGCACACACCTATAACCTAGCACTCTGGGAGTGGAGGATCGGAGAAGTCCAAGCTCATCCTTGACTTTAATAATGAGGTCAAGGCCAGCTTGGGTCATCTATCTAGAAACTAAAAACTGAACACAAACCAAACTAAATGCAGCCGTGTGTCAGTTTACTACGCAGTCAGCACTTCGGCTGATGTATACTTAGCAATTCTTTCGAAGCCCTATGATGGAAAGGGGGAAACTTACCACCCCTGTTTTCAGTTGAGGACAGAGATTAAGCATATCAACATGACAGTGGCCCTCGGAGACTATGATGCTAGAGGGGATGGTGCCATGGCCATCTGTCATCTGGCTCCTCAGCCATGCTCCCTCAGTAGGGCTGTGGCAGCACAGAGGAAGGTGGGGAGGGGTTGGGGGTGGGTTCAGGATACAGCCCTGGGAGAGCTGCTCTCTAAGTCAACTCCTTGAATGTAAGTCCCCTTAGGGATCAACACCATCTGATTGGAGGCTAATCTTGTTTCTCTGAATAAAGCATTTCTCAATCTTTGGTGGTCAGTGTTTTGGTCCATCAGCCTTATAAATGATCTTAATTGTGACTAATTAACTCTGCTAACCACTGTGAGTCTTCTGCCTCCAGCAGTGCTACAGACATCAAGGGTCTTGCTGGTAAATGACAACTCTGAGTATATTGGTCATTCCGTGGGCTCTTAAGGCTTTTAAGCATCATGGTAATGTAATGTTCTGAGCTTGGGGCATGATGGGTAAGAACTGTTCTCCAAATGGGAATAGCTAGCATCCTTCCTTTTGTTCCAACCCTCTTCATACACAGAGCCCATGAGAAGAACAGTCGTGGTCTCTTTCTCTCTCCACTCTTTTTTCTTCTTAAAAACCACAACTCTTTATAAGAAATGTCTTGCATTAGGCAGGCACTCTAGAGGGACGGAACTGATAAGCTGAATGTCTTATAAGGGGTAATCTTTTAGGTTGGGCTACACAGTAGGGTTGGAAAGAACAATGGTCATCTATGTACTGAGAGGCTGAGACCCCCGGAGCTGCTAGGTCCTCAAAACTGGGTGCCTTCTGTTCCAATGCAGAGCTCTGGAGCCCTCCTAAGAGCTGCAGATATTCAGCCCATGTGGGAGGCCAAAGATGCTGGGATCTGGTGTCAGGGGAGGATGGTGACAGTAGTGATAGATGTACTGACTCAGGAAGAAGCAAGAGAAGCAGCTCATGCTGCCTTTTCCTTGGGCCTCCTCATCCCTGTCTGCTGCTTGGGAGCTGTGACTCAGTTTGAGGGTGATTCTTTTCCTGCCAATTCTCTCTGGAAATGTTTTCACAAACATGGAGACGTATTTCCTAGGTTGATTTTAAATTCGAATTAACAGTTAAGACAAACCATTGCATGTGTTTTTGCTAAACTGTATGTAAACTGGTGGAAGGAAGGTAGAGCAAAGGTTAGACTCTTCCACATCAGCGTGTCCAGGCAAGAGCCATATCCCGTGCAGCTCTGTCCTATGTATACAGAGAAACACCAATCATGGCAAGGAAACAGGACAGCACTGGTTGTCAGCGTCCAATCTGAAACAAGGCTCTTGCCTGTCATTAATGAAGTGGCCAATAGGCCTCTGAGCAGTTATAGGAAGGGGATAAAGTCACAAGTACAAGGCTGTGTATAAGGGACCTCTTTGTGTCTCAGTCTAAGTTACACAGAATTCAAAGTCAGGACACCTGTGCTGCTGTGTTATGCATGGGCAGTAAGATTAGAGAGATAATGGGGGTCAGAATCATAAAAATTAGAATGCCAGGGTTGGGGGGATGGCTCGGTGGGTAAGAGCTCTTCTTGCTCTTGCAGAGGACCCGGGTTCAATTCCCAGCACCTACATGACTGCTTACAACTGCCCATCACTCCAGTTCCAGAGAACCTGGCATCCTCTTCTGGGCATCACAGGCCTAGGCACACACATTAAGCTTGCATATATGCAGGCAGATCACTCATACTAGTAAAACAAAATTAGACAATTAAAAAAAAAAAAAACCAGAATGGTTGTGTCTTTACAGGGAGAGGAGAGAACTCTGAAGAGGATCCAGAGCTGGGACCCAGGGCACTGACTATTTCTGATTCTAAACTGAAATGGTGGGAACCCAAATTTCTGCTTTCTTCATCTCCAAAATACATCAATCACGTACATACAGCTAGGAATTTAATATATTTTACAATAAAAGTAAATGCTGGAAAATAAACAGAAATGTGTTTTATGTCTCACCTCAATACACAAACTCATATATCTCTGTGTATATGAATATAGTAGAATAGAAATGCCACCAAGACGCTGACCTTTACCACATAAAGTGCATACTGATATGTTACTCTTTTCTATTTGGTTCTAACACACACACACACACACACACACACACACACACTCATCAGCCATAAAGTATTAAACTGATTTCAGAGCCCACTAATAGATTACAACCTATAAAGAACATTGTTTTAGGCTGAAAAGCATTACTGTGAGCATCCCCCTTCTGCTGCCTAAGAAAGGCTGTCCAGTGTGGCAGGTAGCCCTTGCTCTCTAAAGAGATTTGCCCTTGTGGTCTAAGAACGTAAGCTTTTCCTCTGTGAAGCCTGCCCAGTAGATGACTGCAGATTGTCCTGCAGCATGCATCTGACTCAAATGGCTGGAAAGAGCAGTGGGAGAGGAACTGAGCGAGGGAGAGGTAAAGGGGCAAAGCTGGGGAGATGGCTCAGTTGGTAAAGTGTTTGCCATGCAATCCTGAGGGCGGACCAGCACTCATGTGAAAAGCCAAGAACAGTGATGTTCATCTGGAACTCCAGCTCTAGGGGGCAGAATAAGGTGGATTCCTCCAGCTCATTGCTATCTGGCCTAGATAAATCAGTTTAAGAGTTTAAAAAACGGCTGGGCAGTGGTGGCGCACGCCTTTAATCCTAGCACTCGGGAGGCAGAAGCAGGCGGATTCTGAGTTCGAGGCCAGCCTGGTCTACAGAGTGAGTTCCAGGATAGCCAGGGCTACACAGAGAAACCCTGTCTCGAAAAACCAAAAAAAAAAAAAAAAAAAAAAAAAGAGTTTAAAAAACATTAGATGGAGAGCAACTGTGAAAGACTGTATCAACTCCTGTCCTCCACAGGTACCTCTGCACATGTGCATCTGCATGCATGCACACTCTGATTCTGGGGTAGAACTAACATCTATGATACACGAAAGTGTATCCTCACAAATAAGCCGTGGGCAAATAAATGGGCACTGTTGATACCCAGGATGGAGGGAGAGTTCAGTAGACACTTCCAAAGGTTCAGGACTGCTGAGGGGACAGAGAAGCTGTAATTAAATATTCAGTGAGGACCACTGTGTTCAGGGGCCATCCAGGTGTGGTGGTGAATTACTCAGAGGGGGTGTCTGCTGGATCAAAGAGCCTCCTGCTGGCCAGACAACCATAGAAAGAACCAACAGGCAACTTGGGAACATTTCCTCAGAGCTAAGTTACTCATCAAGTCCCTCTTCGGTATGAACACTTCTTTTGAGTGTGACCTGGGACAGAACAAGCCAGCTCCCTCGATCCAAATAAACAAGAGTCACACTCTTGTTGGAAGAGAAGCAGACTCCTGTTTGGAGAAGTCCTCATGCCTCTCAGAAACCATAGAGTGAAGACTGACTGACCTCTGACCATCATGGACACTCTCTATTCCAGCAAGCACTGACTCATCCAGGATGCAGACAAAGCGTAGTGGAGTTTCAGAGTCCTCTTTCCAGGTCCCCAACCCTTCAGCAATACCCTGTGTGGGTTATTGTAGAGAAATCTGCTTTAGGATGCTCTCCAAATCTTTTTTAAAAATGATCAGAAGATGGGGGCTTTTATTGCTTCTAAATAGCCTGGGCTACACCCCTCTGACAGTTTGAGAACGTGCCTGGAGGCAGCACCCAGGAGAGGATAACAACATTAGGGGCTGCCCAGTTCTAGCCTGGAGCCACAGGAGGTAGGGCAAAAACCTTACCCTGAAAAATAAGTGGCTATTCCATAGGACTAGAGCCCTAAAAACACATATAGAGTGGGTTCAAAACAGGCATTACTGAGCAAGAGCCTGGGCTAACAGCCAAGAGTCCCAGCTGCAGAGAGGACCTGCGAACTAAAGCCCCTTTCCAGAAAGTGTTGTCTGGTTCCTGACTATGCCAGCATGTGTTAAATAGAGTATCCTTTCATTCCTGGACTTTTTGATGCTCCTGTCTATCCCCAACTCAGGGGTAAATGCAGAAAGAGAACACACATGCTTGTGTGTACATGCACCCCACCGCACACATACACTCACACATAGATACACATAAAGACAGATACACACACAAAAAAACCTCAAACACAGCGCGCGCTCTCTCTCTCTCTGTCACACACACACACACACAGAGAGAAAGAGAGAGAGAGAGAGAGAGAGAGAGAGAGAGAGAGAGAGAG
>JADRCH010000013.1:17247318-17274584 GCA_019843965.1 Rhynchomys soricoides
TATAAGGTGAAGGTATATTTCTATATGGATATAAGGTGAAGGTATATCTCTATATGGATATAAGTCCTGTCACCAACAGAATAATTACTAAAGTAGTTAGATTGTTCATAGATTTTTAGTTTTAGAGAATTTCCTAATTAAGATTTATAGACAAACTGCCTTGTTCAAAATTCATGTGAAATAAATGTCAGGGTGTCTGAATCACACTAAGCCAGTTATGATGCACACCACTCTTCATATTTATTTCTTCACATTTGAATAGAAACAGGACTGGTTTCATCATTTGACATACAGTGTTTGCAGGTTATGGTCATGTCTGTCTGGTGGTCAGTGGTTCTGTAGAGAGTTTGTTTAGTCAGTCCTCTAAGTAGGGACAATCTTGGGGTTTTTAGCCATTTACTGTGTATTTATTGCTATTTGTTTAAATCTTTCACTATTAGAGATACCTCTGCAGTGATTGGCTTTATGTATACATCCCTGTCCATTTTTTTACAGACACATAAAGCTATAACCTATTCCACGTCGTGGCTTGTTTACAAGATGCCAGCTTGATAAAGATACTAGCTTATTTTAATTTGCATTTCTTTGTTTCCATTCTGCTTAATATTTTAATTTCATTAACTCTTAGTTTGCTTCACAATGACTTTACTGACAGATAATTAAGGTCTAAAAATCTGTGCACAGGGCTAGAGAGATAACACATGAGATTTCTTGCTGCTCTTCTTCCAGAGGGCCTGAGTTAAGATCCCAGCACCCAACCCATGTGAGGCAGCTAGCAAGCACCTGGAACTCCAGCTGCAGGGGCTTGGACACCCTCTTCTGGCCTCTTTGGGCACCTACACATATATGACATAAACTCACACATACACATACACATACATGTAGACAGAAATATTTTTCTAAACAAGCAATATCTATTTAATATGTACATATGTGTTCTGGACCCTTCCTACAGAGTGACTTTCATCTGTGGCAGCCGTGAATTGGTGTTTCCAGGAAAGCAGACAGTGAGGGCTGGTCTCTCATGCTCATCCACTAAGTTGGCTTTCCACTCATCACCTTCTTATTTCTTCTTCTATTCACTCCATTATCTGCTGTCTCTTGTTTCTATGTACCCGTGGTCTCTCAAGTGTGTACTGAGCTCTTAATTAGGAATGTAAATATTGTACCACAATTATTACAAATTCATCCCTGATATTTTATTTTTCATTTTCATTCAAATTGTTAGGCACCAACTTGTTAGTTGGACATGCAGAATTTAATATTTCATATAATCAAGTATTTACCTTTGTGATTACTTCGGTAGATCTTAAACATCTTTATGATTTATGACAGTTTGCCAAAATCCAATAGCACACTCATGTGTGCTACTTTAACATAATTGGTATTGCAAATCTTCCATACAGAAAAGCACACTGACCATAGTCTGATAACTTTCTGAGAAATGACGTGTTTATCACACTAGCTTGCTAGGGTGGATGTTATGGTTTGGATGTGGAATTTCTCCCATAGGTCCATATGTTGTCAACTTGGTCCCAGCCGGTGGTTCTACTTTGGAAGTATGCTGGGAACTTTCAGGTACCAGGCTGACTTAGAGGAAGTAATTCACTGGAGGCATGACCTCAAGGGAGTCATTCTCTCCTTCCACCATGTGGACTCTAGGGACCAAACTCTGGGTGACAGTTGTGGTATCAAGTGCCTTCACCTGCTAGCCATCTGACTAGTCCATATCATCTATAATGTTGAAGTTGGTAAAAATGGATCCAGAAAGTATATATATATGTTCCTTTCTGTCTGACTTTTCTGTCCCAGGATCATGTTTGTGAGATTGTCTTAGGGTTTTACTGTTGTGAACAGATACCATGACCAAGGTAACTCTTATAAGGACAACATTTAATTGGGGCTGGCTTACAGATTCAGAGGTTCAGTCCATTATCACCAAGGCAGGAACATGGCAGTATCCAGGCAGGCATGGTGCAGGAGGAGCTGAGAGTTCTACATCATCTTCTGAAGGCTGCTAGGAGAAGACTGGTTCCCACGTGGTTAGTAGGAGGGTCTCAATGCCCTCACCCACAGTGGCACACTTCCTCCAAACAAGGCCACACCTCTTAATAATGCCACTCCCTGGGCTAAGCATATTCAAACCACCACAGAAATCCTTTCTTGCTATTTCTGTAGTCTATGCAATAATAGTTTATTCTATTTTCATTTTCTTTGCAGTATTTGGCTAGAGAGGAATTGTGTAAAATATTATTTTTATTTTTGGTAGATAGGATATTTTTTAGTTTTCAACTATTTCAGTGTGTTACTATGAAATTCCTTTTATACATCTTTTGGAGAGGCCAGGTCAGTGTCTGTGGTAGGTACTGGAGTAGATTTCTGGGTCCTATGAGATCTGTCTGTCTCTATCAATCTATCAATCTATATATCAATCAATCTATCTATCCGTCCGTCCGTCTATCTATCTATCTATCTATCTATCTATCTATCTATCTATCTATCCATCTATCATCTATAGGTAATAGCAAAACAGTTTTTCAAAGTGTTTTCTACCATGTTTTGGTGTTGCATGTCCTTCCCAGAGCTTTGTATAGTTTGCACAAATGTCTTTTGGAAAGAACAGGACAGGGCTGGGAAGTTCTCACTGTGGGTCATGGTCATTTCAAAAAATCCCCACTGTCAATGGATTTACTTCTAGTATGGCAAGAAAAAGCAAAACAAAAGTAAGTAAGTAAATGTAAATGAAATAATAGTTCCATTTAACCAAGAATGTAAAAGTGGAAGTTTATACCTTTTGAATCATTCTTGAACAGGTGCGTGGGAATATATGCTTTTTTAAAATATAGCTGGGTACCGTGGCATACACCTGTAATCCCAGTACTCAGGACGCAGGGGGAGGTCATTCCTGACCATATAGAAGATTTGAAGCCAGCTTGAGCTATATAACATCCAACCTCTTAAGACCAAAAATGAGGCCTTCACGAGGCTCAGTGACAAAGCCTGACCACCTGAGTTCAGTCCCCCTGAAACCTTCATACTGGAAGAAGAAAATTGACACCTGCAAGCCTACAAGTTGTCACATGACTTATACGCACATGACAAGGCATGCACACACACACACACACACACACACACACACACACAACCTCACAAAACAAAAAAGCACCCATAAAGACAACAAAAACATAGAATGTTATCCTGCTTAACTGCTGGAAATTTGTTACAAACAATATAAACTTTTGACAGTGGCTTTTAATTTTGTAGATTAAGACCACTTACTTATATAATCTGACTATAAACTATGTATTTTCAAATGCCCTATACTCGTTGGATTTTTGCCAGTTAGACTGAAACTAGTGTTGCCTGGAAGTAGGGAACTTCAATTGAAGGATTACCTCAGTCAGATTTTCTATAGGCAAGCTTGTGGTGCATTTTCTTCATTAATGATTGGTTTGGAAGGGCTGAGCCCATTGTGAGTGGTGCCACCACTGGACAGGTTGTCTGGGTCATGTAAGAAAGTAGCCTGAGCAAGCCATAGAAAGCAAGCAGTAAGCAGTATTTTTCATGGCCCCTGTTTCAGTTCCTGCTTCCAGATTCCTGCCTTGAGTTCCTTCCCTGACTTCTCTAAGTGATGGACTATGACCTGGAAGTGTAAGCTAAATAAACTCTTCCCTCAAGTTGCTTTTGATCACGTGTTCACCACAACAATAGAAACCAAACTAGGACTTAGGATGTGGGTCTAGGAATGTACACCTTGTTTTTAGATTGCATTGATTTGTGTTTACTTGGTTCAAACACTGTCTTATATTTTGCAGGTGCATTTATTGTTCGAGAGCAAACATTAGCATGCTATTTCATCTGCTATTCAACTTGTTCCTTTAGATCAGCAGTTTTCAACTTGTGGATCATGATCCTTTGGGGGTCAAATGACCCTTTTTCAGTGAGGCTGCCTAAGACCATTGGAAAACACAGATTTTACATTACAATTTATAGGGCTGGAGAGATGGCTCAGGGGTTAAGAGCACTGACTGCTCTTCTGGAGGTCCTGAGTTCAAATACCAGCAACCACATGGTGGCTCACAACCGTCCATAATGAGATCTGATGCCCTCTTCTGGTGCATCTGAAGACAGCTACAGTGTACTTACATATAATAAATAAATAATCTTTAAGCAGGAGGGAGCAGGGCCAGAGCGAGAAGGGGGTGGGAGAATTACAGTTTACAACAGTAGCAAAATTATGGTTATGAAATAGCAACAAAATAATTGTGGGGTCACCACGACATGAGAAGCTGTATTAAAGGCTTGAAGCATTAGGAAGGTTGGGAACCCCTGCTCTAGATTTGATTTAGTTTTAAAAAATCAAGTTAAAATCAACCCAGACTCTGATTTGCTCTCCTAAACCTGGGCACCTTCTTTTCTGCTGGATTTTACTGTGTTCTTATCCTAAGTGCCTGACCAGGTCACAGACTCAGGTGTCTTGGAGTCAGTTTGTACCTATGGCAGTGTAGGCCCTGTGACACCAACACATCTAGCTTTTTGTCATCAAGACGGATGTTCACATGTACAGAGTACATACTGGCAATGGTGCGGTAGAGTTTTTTTGTATGTGTTTTGGTTTTGTTTTGTTTTCTAGTCTCATGATGCTTCAAGCAAGTTTACAATGTTATACTGGCTGGCTGTGTTTGTAGCTATGCTGGGGAAGTGCAGTAAAGGAGCCACAGCCTCAGACCAATGACTGCAGCTCAGCTATTTGACCACTCAGTGTAGAAACAGAGGAGGAACTATAACTCAATACTCCCAGTTCTTGGGCTTTCATGGCAGAGATTAAATTAACCGGGTGACTTATTCCTAGCAAGCCCCAAGCCTTTCAGGTACAGCTTAAGCGCTCCTTCAGGAGCCAGTGGGTGGCCTCACAGCCCACCTTGGGCACAGGGTTGGCAGTGCTCTGTGGCAGCTAGTGACTGGACCTGTTTCTGCCTACTCCAGCTGCTGGTATTCACACAAACAAGTAAGTGCTGTACTGTGTGTATTCCTACTCTCTATTTTAATGTCTCCAACAATCTACTGGTTAATTAGCAATTTGCTGCCCACAAATATGCAAATGAGTGACAAGCCCAGGTTCTCCGCATCTGTAATTATCCGGCTGATGTACAAGCCTCTTTCTTCCCCGTGTAGGTTTTTCTGTGTGTGTTCGTGCATCAGGGATTTCATTATTTTTAGAAGCATGCTCTGTGCATTTTCATGCTTTAATAAAAGAGAGTTCAGTGATTACTGTATTTTGAAATAAATATATGCATGTCCTTCCTCGATTCCAAATTCATTTGTCGATTTTTTTTTTTTGCATAAAGAACAGTGAGTTAGATTTATCAAGGGACTACAATCCAAATTGCAGAGAGTCAGAGCATAAGACTGAAAGATACACATTTCTGCGGCTGCCAAATTCTTATCTCGAATCTGTGTCTTGTAGTATTTGATTTTCTCCCAGCAGCTCTGTGAGTAGAGCCACAAGCTGCCCGCCCCATCTGCCTGTTGGAGCACAATGCTTTTCTGTTTGGAGGTGTAAATGTTTTACATTTTTTTTTTCCTTTTTTGGATGGGGGTTTTGTTCAGGGCACTAAGAAAGGCTCTCATGTTAAATTAAGTCAATTAATAAATGGAGACACATTAAGCAATCAATTTTGTCAGCCTATCTCCCCAGCATTATGTATGGTTGGCTGTAATCACAAGATAAATGCAATGTGCTGATCTATGGTAATGTTCAATAATACATTCTCCGCCAGGCTCAATTCATCAGGGAGTTTCAGGAGGGGAGGTATTTGTTATTGGCTGTCTCTGAACCTCAAGGATAACATTTCTGTCCTTTTGATTGGCTGCCTCGCTGCTGCAAGATTCTAACCGTCTTATTTTGATGATGAATATGAAGGCGCGCTAAGCCGAGCTGGAGCGGTGTGACTCGGAGGCAGTGCTCCATTCAGAGCCCAAGGACTTACAGCTTCCTCCGCTGCCTTCCTGCGCCAACAACCCCCCAAAAGTTGTGATGCTTTTCTTTACACAGTGCTTTGGGGCTGTGTTGGATCTCATTCACCTTCGGTTTCAGCACTACAAGGCTAAACGGGTTTTCTCTGCTGCTGGACAACTTGTCTGTGTGGTCAACCCTACGCACAACCTAAAGGTGAGTCACTTCCTCTCAAGCTTTCTGCCATCTCTACGGGGGGGGGGGGGGGGGGGGGCTCTAGCCTTTTCTCTGGAGACTTCTATCAGGGAGCTCATGCAAATAGTTTGCTGGTGCTAGGACCCCGGGCTCAAGGGATGCTTGCCTCCTTCTGGCTCTCTGGATCGCTTGGTGCTGTTACTGTGACTGTGTGGTGTTTTCTGTACTGGCAAGCAACAGAAGAGTAGGCATGTAGTGTCTTCCGCACACGGTCCTCCGAGGGGGTGCGGGGTGGGGGCTGAAGGAGCAGGGGGAGGGACAGAAGGGAGGGTGAAGGGAAGAGTAGGGTAGAGGTGCCCTTACCTCCCTTCCAAGCATTTGTGGGCCAGTGCCGAGGAGAAAAAAAAAAAACCTGAAAAGTTACCCAAATTGCTGTCTGTCCCGCCCGCCGGTCAGTACAAGGATTTGGCTATGCAGAAGTAGCTTCAGAACTGGGGAGCTTTGATACAGGACCTGGGAGTTTTTAAGGGGCCGTTCTGCAAGAGTTTGCCCTTGTCCTCAAACTGTCAAAGTGTGTGTGTGTGTGTGTGTGTGTGTGTGTGTGAGAGAGAGAGAGAGAGAGAGAGAGAGAGAGAGAGAGAGAGAGAGAGAGAATATGTCTGTGTGTTGCTGGGAGGAGATTAGCTCCTTTCCCTTTTGCCAAGGAGATGCGAGATGCGAGCCTCCACTGAGGAGAGCAGTCAGAGGAGGGCTTCGCTTCAATTGTGTAATAATGAAACCAGCTAGGAGCTGCAGCGGCTGCCTGGAGCCTGCTGGCGGCTGGCTGCTGAGCTGCCCAGTGGCTGTCTCGCTTGCTCTCTTGGTGCTGCTTTCTCGGTGTTCATCCCTTCATGTCAATGTTTTAAGCCCAAATGCAGGGCTAGAAGGATCTCTACATGTCACTGTGAAGATGAGGAAATTAATAAAGAGACACTATCTAGGGATGTGGGGAAGATGAGGAATGGGAAAAGGGCATGCTGGGACAGCACAGCTAAACTCCCCAAAGGTGAAATTGTCTGAAAATCAACTCAAATGCAGGACTCCTTAGATTGCGGCTTGCCTACCTTCACTGTACTGGGGGACTGAGGGACAGGGGGAGGGGCTGTGTCTGCAACTGAGTGTGGGACTGTCTCCTGGAGACCGAAGCTGTGATTCTGACCACTGTGGTCGGGCACTGTTGAGTGATACTTGTGGTAGGTGCGATATTCATGTTGTACAAAAAACTCTCATGATCGGATGGATGGTCCTCAGCCCTCTTGCTGCAGACCGGTGTTTATAAGCATTCCCCACCTCCATTCCTGGAAGTCTTTAAACTGACACCTGTCTGGAGCCTCTGAGGTCATATTCCAGGGGCGACGTGATGGAGGGGGTGTGGATGATACTGAGACCCCAACTAGCTCCCTGCGGTACCCAGGCTGTGACAAATCCGAGCATCTCGCCAAAGCATTCATGTGTGCCCTCCTTGTCTTACGTTCATTCATCTCTTTCCTCTTCTGTATTTTTCTTATGGCTTGGTTTAATAAATGAGAATTCTCTTCCAGTCATCCTTGGCAGAGCAAGTACACAGTAACTGTATTAAAAATATTCTTGAATTCCATTCCATGGCCACTTTGGAGACCTTACTCCAATCTCATTATTTTGTCAACTCATATTAGTTACTTCCCTGCGGCAAGAAATATTGTTTACTCCTGTTTTGCATTTTAATACCTTTCAAAATTATTCGACATAGTAGCTCTAAAGTTTGAATTTACGTGGTTCACTGACTGCTCCCAAGGGTGAGAAAGGGAGGGTACTCAGGTCTTGCGGGGCGGCCAGGGGAAACCATCTGTGCGTGCTATGTAGTGATGACTGCTTATTGACCACAGCAGTCTTGTCGCCTCAACGCAGGGGCCCAGGGTCAGGGTAAAAGGCTTTGAGTTACCTTAGACAAACTGCGTGACTGGATGACTCAATCTTTCTCAGCCTTCACTTCCTCATCTTGAAGACAAACTTAGAAATATCTATTCTCCATAGCTTTCTGAAGCTGCCAAGAGATAGTATGGGGTGGGGGAATGAATAAATATGTTTGTAACAATCTTTCCTCTAAACACACATACACACACATATACACACACACACACACACATACACACACATACACATACACACACATACATACACACACACATTTACACACATACATACACATACATACACATACACACATACACACATGTACACATACACACATACATATACATACACACACATACATACACATACACATATACACACCTGCATGTAATTTGTTGGCTTTTCAAAGCGTATCACTTAAAGCTTTAACTTATGCTCCTGTAATCAGGAACAGAAGAACATGGCATGTGTGTTTAAGGAATGATTTTTCATAGCTTAGTGTGTGTGTGTGTGTGTGTATGCATGCATGCTCATTTGGCTTTTCATTTCCCATTAAAACCCCTTAGGAACTTAGCTCATTAGAGCCTCACTGTAAGTACGCATGGTGTGTTGTGTGCCCTAGTGTTTGGGGTCCCCTACACAGGACTTGGAGGGCCACTGCTGGTAGAAGAACCCACCCGCAGCCAAACTGCTCTGTGGGGTCTCCAGGTGACAGAAGGTCAGCAGACCCACCTTCAACCTGAAGCTAGCAGTCAGCATCAGATTAAACTAAAAAGTGCATACAAACTCATAAGAGATCTCTCCTTAAATGTTCACATCCATAAATAGACAAAACCAAAAAAAAAAAAAAAAAAAAAAAAAAGGTCTTTGTATAGCTGTGATCTGTTGGGGGAGGGGATTCCTTTTTTAGAGTAAAAAGAAGCTGTGGCAATGTTAACCCAGAATAGCTATTGATCTGTGGTACTTCCCCGCACTTCAGGACGGGCTGGGACATGGAGTGGTGACTCAGGCTATGGAGCACAGCCTTGCTTTCTTGGGCTGCCTGGAGCTACAAAGGCAGCTGTGAAGACTGTGTGGAAACAGCTCTGCTCTTTCCAGAGACTTCTAACAGCATCTAAGGCCTGTGAGCAAGTGCTGAGTTATAATTCACTAGCTGAGCAGAGAACACCATGTAGCTTCTACAGGTCACCTTCATGAGCAGTCTCACTAACCCAGGAATCCTTCAAGCTGATACCTTCCCTGTAAATGGAAAGAGGAGCTTTCCAGGGACTGCAGATACTGTGGCTAAAGTCATCATACCCATGTATCCATTCTAAAGAGTCCTACAGACTGTGTGGCTGACCTGGGACACAGGGCTTTAAATGCCTGCTTAGAAATAGGTAGCCAGGCTCACTCCTCAGATCCCCCGATGTCTGTCTGTATCTTCTTGTACTTGTAACGCTTTGCCTAGATCAGGACTTCAGATGGTACCACCACAACCACCACCACCACCCGCCTCACCTTGATTTACTTTCCACCCCATGGAAAGTGCTCCTCCGGATAGCCAGCTTTCAGGCTAATCAATTTCTAGATGCTGCCCATCCCCAGGCTGTTTCTTGATCACACTCCTTGTATCTGTTTCCCCTTCCTGCACTTCCCACACGAAGCAACCTTTTTCTCCTGGTTCATCTCCCATTGGCCTACCCACCAGAAGCAGCCCTGCCCTGTCTGCAGACACATCCTTTGCAGTGTCCCAGACAGTTCCTTCAGCCAGGGTTCTCCAGGAAAGGGTCTGCAGGACCCTCTGATCCCAGCCCCCAGCCCTTCCCAAGGCCACAGTTAGCTGAGATGGTTGGGTGACTTCCTCCTCTTAACCACAGCTTTGATAAATGAGTTTTTAAAAAGAAATGCTAGCAAAATGCAGTCTGGCAAACTTCCGAAAGGCCCTGTCTGATGCACCACCCAGTGTCCTCCTCTGCATTGGGCCGAAGATCATTAGCACCCCACTTCCCTGCCTCCATTCAGCTAGATCCCTGCCATTCTTCTTACACACACACACACACACACACACACACACGGTGGTGGTTTTACACTCACATGCACACACGCACATACGCGTGCACGCGCAGTGGTTTTACACACCTGCACATTTGCACGCGCACTCACACACATGCACACACTCAGTGGTGGTTTTACACATACACACGCACGCACACACACTCACACTCACATTCACACACATGCACACACACAGTGGTGGTTTTGATTTAAGTGCCTGGCAGATGCAAAGTCTGAAACTGGAGTTGTTCCAGGTCCGTTCCTAGCAGCATCCCTGCGCCGTTCATTCTGAGCACAGCTTGTGTGGATGGATTGAGTGCTGTGCTTGTGGAGAAGGGAGAGTTGTGCGAAGGAAAAGGTGGGAAAGGGAGGAGGGGGAGGGGAGACAAGAGGGGGAACGGGAGGGGGTGTGAGACTGGCAAAGCCCAACATGGCTTCTGCCTCTGCTGTGTGGGATGGTCTTCGGAAATCCTGAACTGCCCTGGGGCTTTGCTTAACTCCTCAGGACACAGCACAGCAGGGCCTGGGGGGAGAGCAGAAGACCCGAGTGGTTTTTGGAGATTGAGAGGCAGCCTTTGGAGTGTTCAGCGTGAATGCCCACTTTAAAGCAGTTCAAAGCTTGGTAACACGATTGTTGAAGAGCTGTTTGTGGGTTACCCAGTTCTTCCCCAAACAGCCACATTAGAGGGTCCCTGTTCCCAGTCTCTTTGACATTTCCCCAGGTTCTCTTCCAGCCTAGTTTGGAGCTCTTTCACTGCTGAGAAGTTGGGGGGCACGGGGCGGGGAGGGCAGGTTAGGGTCCACCCTCTCCCACTTTTGAACCAAAGGCTCCCTAGCCTCTATCAGCCCCTTGGTTTCTGCAAATATTCTATGACACTATAGGCACCAAACAGCCATGCAGCTTTTCTGGTTAATGGTGATAGTAAATGAGGCTCCTGAGCCACATAACAGAAGGCCCCAGGCCCAGGGCAGTAATTTAGTTAGCTGTGTGCTAGTGATTGTCTTGCAGAACAGGCTGGAGCTGGAAGCTGGACAGAGGTGAGCAGATTACCTCCTGGCTGCATTTACCCAGAAGCCTCAAGGCCATTTTGTGAAATTCCCCTAACTAGACTCTCTCTACCTACAAGGACTGTCTGGGGAAATGCAACAACTGATAGCTTAAACTCCCTCTGAAACCCACAGAGGGGTCAGAGAGGTTGAGCACTTTACCCACGTTAAGACAGACTACTTTCTTAGCAATTAACAACAGAGAGAGGGTAGGGAGCAATTGTCTGAGACTGAGATGGTGTTTTGTACTTTAAAGTCATCTTGCCTTAAGCGGTACAGTGACCTGTTCAGATAATGCAATGTCATAGACAAGATGTCCTCCTGGGGAGTGGAGATGCGCCTCTGCATGGGTTCTGCAGCTCAAGGAACAGCAGAGAGTTTGTCAAAACAGGGAAGCAACAGCTTCTATGCAACCAAGGAAACTGGGACCACAGACGGGGTTCCCCGTGCTAGTTTTGCTACTTTGTGCTGGTTTCCTATGGCTGCCACCGGCCACAAATAGCAGAGCTAGGAAGGAAGCATAGTGTTTGAGCTGATTATGGCATCCATCGGCAGCCAGAGCGGGTTGGGATCCAATGCTGCTTTCCTGGAGCATATCTCTCCCCAGTTCACCTCTATACCATTACCATTGGTGATCATGCCAGTTGTTGTTACTGTTGAATGAATCAGAAAAGCCTTCCTCACAAATTAATGGTATACCATGGCTCATCCTAGGCTGGGCAGGGGTACACATTCTGAAACCGTTGGCATAAGGTAAACATGACCCAGTTCTTGTGTTTAACCTGGATGGGTGAACAAATCCCTCAAATCTGATGTTAGAATGTATGGTAGTTTGAAAGAGATGTCCTCCCAAATTCTCAGGCATTTGAATTCTTGGACCTCAGTTGTTGGCTGTTTGGGGAGAATTAAGAGGGTGGCCTTGCTGGAGGAGGTATGTCACTTGGGTGGACTATGAGTTTCAAAAGACTTGAGCCATGTCTAGTGCTCTCTGTGCCTCCCATTTGTGGCTCCAGATGTGAGCTCTCAGTTTCTGCTCTCACCGCCTGCCACCTGCTACCTCCATTCCACCATCATGGACTCTAACTCTGTGGAGCAGTAAGACTCAAATAAACCTCTCCTTCTGCCTTGGCTATGATGTTCTGTCACGGACAGGAAGTAACAGCGGTAAAGCTAATACAATTGAAGGACAACATTTCAAAGCATGCTCTTCAAGGGAGAGGCATTAGAACAGTGTTCCAGTTCAAGTCTAAACCATGAGGCCCAAAGATCAAGTATCTAGGGGCTGGAGAGATGGCTCATCAGTTAAGAGCACTGACTGCTCTTCCAGAGGTCCTGAGTTCAATTCCTGGCAACTACATAGTAGCTCATAATCATCTGTAATGGGATCCAATGCCCTCTTCTGGTGTGTCTACAGTGTACTCACATATATAAAATAAATAAGTAATTCTTTTTTTTAAAAAAAAAAAAATCAAGCATCTAGTCCAAGGACACAGCTGATAGAGCTGCAGGGACAGGTCTCACACGCATGCTCTTTGTTCAGACTTTGCCTGAGGCAATACCATGAGGGAACGGGCACTTTGGTATAGGAAGGTGCCCCTGTAATATGAGCCACCAGCCGTGTTGAACATCGTCGCAGGTTGTTGTCAGCTGGGCCACCACGGGGCATCAAAGAAACAACAGTTTCTTATATCTAAAATGCTGATGCAGATACATGACTCAGGCACATGTGCGGGTTCATGGGAAGTCACCAAAGCCAAGCAGCCACCACTCCAGATGGTCAAATAGCGGGATAGATCAAGTTCAGTTACCAAAGGCTACATTTTCACTTTGGCTGTGAGCCCAGGATGAAAGCACTATCAGAAATCAGCCCAATGTTTTTAGCAGAATGTTTTGTTTTGTTTTGTGGATAATTTAGAATCATGGTCTAACTGGGAATGTCAGTTATACTTTCAAGAGATATTGTATCTCTTAATATAATTCCTGGGTCCTTTGATGTATTGTTAAGTCGTGAATCCATAGTGAGGGATGTGCTCCATGCTGCTGGGCTATCTATACTAGCCCATGGCATCAGAATTCTGGCAAGGCTGGAGTTGTAAAATGGGAGGGGTAGGCCTCTCCCACCCCCTTCCCCCTGACAAAGCAGGAGAGGGTACAATGTGGGGGTCAACAAAAGCCACATTTATAGAGGGATAGACAAGGTTATCTTATCTAGAAGGTCCTACAGACACAGAACCCAAACCAGTACAAGATAGGTTTTACAGGAGGCCAATCAGCTAACCCAGCTTAGTACCCAGACATCATGGCTCCTCAAAGTATGCATGCCAAAGGACTTGACTAAGATGTGCCAAAGAGTCCCAGGCAAGTAGTCACTCTGAAGCTCAGGTTCCTTTGCCATAAATTAGGTACTCATGTGACATATTCCAGGCTGAGCCAGGCCACATAACCTGGAAATCTCACACAGTAGTTTTTCATTGTCTTGGACATACTCAGGTTAATAAGTCATGACGATAATAGTCACAAATAACTACCATTTGCTGAAGACTGGCTATGTCCTAGAACTGTTTAGTGCAGAATTGAGCATTAAACTGTCTCTAGAAAGGGGTGTATTATTATCACACTCCACCCTACATAATATCCAAGGAGAAAGCGATTAACAGCTAGCCCAATATGGATGAGTCTTGGTGAGTAAGCTCTCCCTTTCTTTGATTAAGTGCCTTTTGACACTTCTTGACATGGTGCCGTGTCACAGCTCACAACCCAGGCAACTTGCTGAGGACTAATATTGAATGCACACTCTCACTGTAAAATATCGAGCTGAGAGCTTGTTTCGTTCATCCTCATGTATAGAAACACAGGTATGATGCCCTAGCTCCTGCTGGTCAATCCTGGGAGGCTTTCTCTGTATTTCTCAAGGCTGCAGGTGGGGCTGGACACCTGCAGCTTGCATCAACTTTGCTCTCTTCCTTTGTTTGCTGCAACTACTTCCAAGTCAACTATTGCCTCAGGGTCCTTATCTTGGGTTCTGTTGTGGGAGAAGCACATAGATTTTAGATTGTAGTTTTTTTTTTTAAATAAACTACATTTATTGAGCATATACTAAGTACCAGGGACCATGCTACATAGTTTTCTGAAATTGCTTTGAACAGAAAAAAAGGGGGAAGAGGAGTGCTTATAACCCTTTAAAGACAATCAACCAAAGGGGTTGTGTATATTTTGTTGATATTCTTTTTAAGAGAGCTCAGAAAATTGGTACCAAATTCCTGTCCTCCCACCAAACAGAAGAAACAGGTAGATATGTACATGTAAAATTACGGGAACATGGATTCACAATGATGATTCTAGGTGATGCAGGTCTGCAGTTTCTGAACTCAATTAAAGAAGGGGATTGTGTAGAATCTTTGATACATGGAAGTGTGTGTTAAAATTAGGATGTACGTCTACAATATCCATATTTCAGCCGTCTCTGCATCAGGTCACACCACAAATTATTTCTAAAACAAGAGAGTATTGAAGTTGAAAGGAAAACTTTATCACCTGCTATTCTGATGCTCTTCTAGGCACCTCTGACTAATACACAGATTTGGTTAGCCAATGGGCAAAGGATTGTCCAAACATGATATCTCTTGTAGGGTGAGCTCCATCAGAGACTTCATTGAAAAAACAGCAAGGATGTCAGAGCTCATCTCTGCTTTCCCTGACAACAACCTCTCTTTCCCAAGACTGCTAGACAAGCCCCTCGCACTGGCAGGCGCAGAGCTGCAGAATGTTGTAATCATTCAGACTCAAGCAAATTGCCAAGCCTTTCAGAAAACTTACTTGGCATTGATTTTTGAGAGACTCGGTAGAAATTTCATAGTGAAATGATAGTTAAGAATGAACACGTGTGAGTGGGAGGGAGGAGAAGCCAATCACTGGGCTTTTGGGCTGAGCACGATTTAAGTCCCTCTCAACAGACAATTTAAAAATAATCACAAGTTATGAACATAACTATGTCTGGAAGTGACATTCAGTGCACCTTTTCCAAAAGACCACTTGGAGAAAAATACTTATTTTCTCAAATACCAGTTAATTGCTAGGTTTGATGGCTCATGCCTGTAATCCCAACACTTAGGAAGTCGAGACAGGAGAATTACCATGAGTTTAAGGCTAAAGTGGACTACGTAGTGGCTTTCAGGACAGCCTGAGCTACAGAGCAAGACACTAGCTCAAAAGACAAATATAAACATATAAATGAAAATAAAAGAATCAGCAAATTCTCATATGACATTTTAAATATCTATATTAGAGTCCTAATAAGTTTTAAATTAGCAAATTGTTCTTAGCATTAGTGATTGAAACATCACTGCTGAATCACCAGTATTTATATAAATGTTAACCATCTCAGTGTTTAAATACCAAACAGCAAGGAAGGTCAAGAGCATCAATATAATTATTTTATACTTAGGAGATGGTTCTAGTATCATTTATGTCACTGTGATAAAATATTTTTCCGAAGAACATCTTAAGGATAAAAGAGCTTGTTTGGCTTACAATTCCAGTCCATCATCCTGGAGAGGTCAAGGCAGGAACTTTATCAGAGCAGCCTGTCACCTTTCATCCAAGAACAGAGAAAGAACAAACGTGGATGAATGTTCACACATTTGTTCGCTTGTACTGAGCTCAGTTTCTCCATTCCTATATAGTTCAAGAACACCCTGTCTAGGGAATGGTCTTGCCCACAACACCAACAAATCTACAACAACCCCTAGAGATAAACCAACCACATGTAGACATTTCCTTCTGGGGACTCTTATCTCAGGTCATTCAAAGTTGTACCAAGTTGAGAGGTAAAGCTAACCGTCGCAGATAAAATAGAGGCTCGGAGGATCTTTCCTCAGCAGAGCTATTCCTGAAACTCAAAGTGTTTCCCTTTTCACTCTATATGGTGAGATATGTTCAAATATCAATTTGACAACAGTATTTAAGATGCATTTTCATTTAGGAATAGAATTGTATTGAGGCAGGGTCTCTCTCATTGTTTCTACTACCTGTGTATTCCAGCATTACTGACAGGCAAGTTTCCGAGTTATTTCCCGGTCTCTGTCCCCCATGTGGCCACAGGAGTGCTGAGATTACAGATGCTCACCACTGCATTTGGCTTTTTGAGGGATCTGAGGATCAAACTCCAGTCATCAGTCTTGTTTGGAAAATGCCTTAACCTGATGAATCATCTCACCAGCCCAATAAGCATAGCAGTTTAGCCAGTGAATCAGATTTGGAAGGTTAGATATTCATCTACTTCTATATAACCATCCTAATATCTGCAAGAAACAGGTTGATGGCAATTTTGAAACAATGGTGTGGCTCAAATTCTATTTCTCTCCTAAGATGTTTGCTCATGTGAAGGTCCTTCCCTTGGTGATGTCTGCTTTCCAATGTCAACTTGTGCTAAGGAGCCTACACATTAACAACTTTACATCTTTTAAACTTTCAAATAAAAAGCTTTATCAGCTAGATGGGTTCCTTTCAGAAGACTTTTGAGAATATTATTCACATTAACAAAAGCTTTCTAATAGAGCAAGATGAAGGTAATGACTAGTGGCAGTTCTCTACTGGAACCTCTCACTGGGGTATGTTTTACATACATACATACATACATACATACACACACACACACACACACACACACACAGCTCCCTTCCAGTTAATTATCAACTGGAAACCACAAAGGAGTCTTTACTTTTCTATAGTTACATAAGGAACACCCTTATAAGAGAGGTCCCTTACACAGAGAAGCAAATACTGCTTATAATGTTAATTTAGAAATAAACTCATTAATAATCTGATTTGTTATACAATATCACATATCATGCAGCCACTAGAAGATGCCATTTGTAGTTTGAATAAGAATGGCCTCCAGAGGCTCATGTGTTTGAATATTTAGTCCCCAGTTGGTAAAACTGATTGGGAAGGATTAGGAGGCATGGCCTCATTGGAGGAGGTGTGTCACTGTGGGGTGGGTTTTGAGGTTGCAAAAAGCCCAAGCCCCTCTCTCTCTCTCTCTCTCTCTCTCTCTCTGCCTCCTGCTTATGAATCAGGACGTAAGCCCTCACATACTGCTCCAGGACCATGCCTGCCTGCCTGGTGCTATGCTTCTTGCCATAAGGGTCATGGACTCACCCTCTGTAACTGTAGGCCCACAATAAACTGTTTCTTTTATAAGTTGTCTACGTCGTGGTATCTTAGTATAGAAATAGAAAAGAAGCCATCACACGCTCATGTATGTTGAAAATGAAGAGTATAACATGTATAATTATAAAGAATGTCTGGACACTACAGACTTCCTGAATGGATCCAGAACCCAGAAGCAGGGATGTTCCTAATGATCTACTAGACTTAGGGTAACAGTCACTTGGGGATCTTTTCAAATGCTGGTTAACTCCTCCCTCTACCAACATTCTGAAGCACTATATCAAAGGTGGGGTCCACATTACTGCATTTGGATTCCTGGATGATCCTTAGGGATGTGGCAGGAATACTACTCTATAGAAAGCCACGCATTAGCATCCCCCTAAGAAAATAAAACCCAAGAATGACAGCAGAGAGTTGTGCATACAACTAGCCACCCTGGCTCATCCCTCCCTGTGGAAGTCTGTTTCAAAGGTGCCTCCTTCCCTGACTCCCAGTCTGTCATATAACAGAGCTTTGCATGGAAAAGAGAGGGAGATAGAAGTGCCTCTCCGTTTTGCTTAGGAAAATAGATAATAGAAAGTAAATACTTACTGTTGACAGTGTTTACACAGCAATGTCAGAGCTGGCTCTAGTTAAACAGAAATAATGACTTTTCAGCAAAACTTCTGAAAAATGGCAAAATCAATGAATTTTACTTTTCAGACAGAAAATAAATTATGGTGATTGGCAATCTGTATCACATAGGCCTATTATAAAGTATGTTTTATTACATAATTATAAGCAATATTTGCTTCCCTCTGTATTTCTGGAGATTTCATAGATAGATAGATAGATAGATAGATAGATAGATAGATAGATAGATAGAGATAGAGAGATATAAAACACACTCCAGTGAGAGATTCCCATAAATAACTGCTACCAGTCACAATCTTCATTTTTTTTCTACCAGAAAGCTTTTGTTAATGTGAATAATATTCTCAAAAGTCTTCTGAAAGGAACCCATCTAGCTGATAAAGCTTTTTATTTGAAAGTTTAAAAGTTGTAAAGTTGTTAATGTGTAGGCTACTTAGCACAAGTTGACATTGGAAAGCAGATATCACCAAGGGAAGGACCTTCACATGAGCAAACATCTTAGGAGAGAAATAGAATTTGAGCCACATCATTGTTTCAAAATTGCCATCAACCTATTTCTTGCAGATATTAGGATGGTTATATAGAGGTAGATGAATATCTAACCTTCCAAATCTGATTCACTGGCTAAACTGCTATGCTTATTGGGCTGGTGAGATGATTCATCAGGTTAAGGCATTTTCCAGACAAGATTGATGTCCTGAATTCGACTGTGTAGATAAAAAAATTTCCCAGAGTAAAGCCCCAAGTCTGTGCCTCCTGTCTTTGGTAGGGTTTTTATTGCCATGATAAAATACCATGACCAAAAGCAACTTGCAGAGATAAATTTTATTTCATTTTACTTCTTGTACTCCATTGTTAAGGGAAGCCTGAGCAGTCACTTAAGGCAGGAGCCAGGAGGCAGGAACTGATGCAGGGCCATGGAGGGGTGCTTCTTACTGGCTTGTTCCCCATAGCTTGCTTAGCCTGCTTTCTTATAAAACCGAAAAGCACCTGTCCAGTGGTAGCACCACCCACATATACTGGGCCATCCTACATTAATGAAGAAAATGCCCCACAGCCTTGCTCAAGGCCAATTTAGTAAGGGCATTTCCCCAACTCTTGAACAGAACTGGTGAAGAAAGTCTATCTAGAGCACAGGGGTAAAACCTAACCAGCTCTCCTCCTTGCATCCCAGAGGGGTCTGAGCACTCAGCGTTGGTCTGTCCATCTGTCAAATGAAAGGGGTGACACTTGCTCTTTGTGTCCCTCCAAGGCAACCTTGCTGTCCAGAGCTAGAGATTTGCTGTTGGACTTACTTTAGATACTGCCTCTATTTAAAAGAAAATTGAAAGCTAGATGTGATGGTGCATACCTCCCATCCTGCTTGTGAGACAGAGGCAGGGTGATCCGAAACTCAATGCCAGTTTTGGCTACATAGTGAGTTGGTAGCCAGCCTGACCTCCAAATGAAAGCTAATCTCATAAACCCCAAGACCAGTCAAAGTTTAAAATTTGAGGTAATTGACATGGAATGTCGAAATGATAGGGGAAATGAGATGAGAATGAATGGAAAGGTCAAGTAGGCTGATTATATAGCTTAACCTGCCTCATTAGAGATGACAGAGATTTAGTAGAAAAAAATCCACATATGTGTTGTAAAGATCAAACACTGTGATGGTTAGCTTAACTTGTCAACTTGACACAATCTAGAATCACTTGGGAAGAGAGTCTCAGTGAGGAATTGTTTATATTGGTTTGGCCTATGGACATGCTGTGGGGATTGTCTTAATTGTAATAACTGATATGGGAAGACCCAGCCCACTATAGGTGGCACCATTCCCTATGCAGAGTGTCTTGAACTGTACAAGAGTAGAGCACAAGCAAACAAGTATGTGTACATTACTTTCTGCTTTTGAGTGTGTGTCTATGTGATATGCCTAGCTGTTTGGGGGTTCCTATTTTGAATTCTTTACTGGACAATAATCTGAAATTGTAAGATGAAATCAGCCCCTTTGTCTTCTAAGTTGTTTTTGGTCAGGGCACTTTTTCACAGAAATGGAAATAAAAGTAGAACGTATACCTTGGACTCAGATGTGACTTCAGGTTTAGTTCTAATGTTCCTAACTATGGCAAGTTACTTACTCACCCTGAGTTTGGTTTCTTCATTTGTAGTGAGACACATAATAAGAGGGTAGCGAAGGCCAATGAGGTGAGTAAATATCACTTCACCTAGTCCAGTACCTGGTACATAGGCATGCTTATGAAAAATTCTCTTTCACATTCTTCTTCCATGTCAAATAAAGATTCATCAAGGAAACATCTTCCCTTATTCAATCAGTAAACTCAAGAAGAATTTCAGGGAATGCAAGCTTCAAATTATGAAAGAAAGTAAACCATACCCCTAAGGAAGCAACAAATTTTCAATGCAGAAATGTCTGTTAAATTAATCCATCATCACCAGATGTGTCTGTTAGATTCTTGGCGTTTTGTTTGTTTGTTATATACATATATCAGGCAGGTGAGACCGTCTCACCATGTATCCCTAGCTGGACTGGAACTTTCTATGTAGCCCAGACTTGCCTCAGACTTACAGCTATCCTGCTGACTCTGCCTCCCAAGTACTGAGTTTACAGGTATGTGCCACCTTGTCTGGCTTATTTTATTTTCTTGTTGAAGAAATATTAAGATTGGTTTCTTCATGTACCCCCTCTGCACAGCTCCCTAAGAACTCTCAGAGTAAAAATTGGAAACTAGGAAGATTATTTTCCTTCACAGAGCTGGGAAAATTAGAGACAGGTATTGTTGTATTAGGCCAAGGGACACAAGTCCAGATGGATGTGTCTGTCTTCACACTGGACAAACTTCATACTGGACAGCCCAGCAGGTTCTAGAACCTGCTCTTTCCCCTGTCTGGAGCTGGAGCAGGAGTCTGCATAGTTACCACTAACCTATCACAGAACCAAAATGGCAGATGTGGCGCCATACTCTCTGAGATCTTGTGGGCACATCCGTATGAACAGAATGTGGTGTCTGCAGAGTGGGCACCAGTGAGTATCTCAGACAACTGGGGACATCCAATAGCAGAAGGCAGGGCCATAGCCAGAGATTAGCCACCAACACCGGACTTTCCAAGACCCAGTCCTGCCTCCTTCTTCAGTAAAGGCTTTCCTGATTACCCTGTCCCAGAGGAGAATCAGATGCTGCTTCATCTTGGGTCCCAGGAATCCTCAAAACTCAGTGCTCAGGCTTCCCTCTGAGTTTGCATTTCTGTGGCTGTGTCCCTATCAGATGATGAATTCCCCAAGGGTGAATAGCCCAAGGCTATAGTGTAAACAAAATGACTAGTGCATGGTGGGTTCTTAGCAATGGAATAAATGTTAATAAACAGAAGTTAGCGGCTACAAGAAGAAGGCAAGAGGCGGCAGATATGAACAGGTAATCGAGGGACTTGGGATGTGCCTCAGCAGGTAGAATACTTGCCTACTACGTGCAAATCCCTGAGTTCAATTCCCAGCACAAAAAAAAAAAAAAAGGCATAGCCTTATATAGACCAGAAATCCCAGTATGTTGGAGGTGGAGGCAGGATAATCACAAACTCAAGGCCATCCTCAGATGACCCACCTCACCCAATCCCCCTGGATGCCCCCCCCCCAAAAAAAGAAAGGTAAAAATCACCTGAGCAGATAATTAAGATACCATCAGCTCAAGAGGAGCTTGTCTCCTGGAGCATGCTCTGAAGCCAGAACAGGGTGGTGAGTGGTAGGTTCAAGGCCAGGGGTGGATGAACAGTAAAGCGGCTTCCAGCAGCTGATGTCAGCCTTCACAGCTACACGGAGCAGAGAAGCCAGCAACGATGAACACAAGCAAAGTGCCAAGCACAGCAGGTTTGCTTACAAGCCTGGAATAATTGCTTCAGCCTCATTGCTAAGAAAATAAGCTGTTGAGTCCAGGGTAATTCTAGTAAGAAATTGGCATTCAGGGATTAGTTGTCTAGGTAGTAACGACTGCTGCAGCCCAAACTAATGAGAACTGAAAGGTTTCCAATCTGAATATCATGAGGGAAATGGGCTTTGCCAGGCTGAATGGGACAGAACCGGAGACTAGTTTTTGTGGGAGGTGGGGAATGGGTGGTTGACCTGAGCATTGATTGGCAGACAGAGAGAGAGAGAGAGAGAGAGAGAGAGAGAGAGAGAGAGAGAGAGAGAATTTTTTGGGTTTTTTTTGGAAGAACAGCCTGGGAAGACTAGTGAACAGCTCACGCAGCTGCCTCAGGAAAACTCTTGATTGATTGTTGCAAGCTTGGCTGACTTCTTACCAGAGGCCCTGGGCAGCTTTGAGCCAACAAGGCCAAAATGAGTCATCTGGTCATCTGCTTGCTGGGTGAGGAGCCCACTCAGGGCCTGGAGTCAGACCCTCCCTGCTCTACTAAGCCCTGACCTTCACTAGTCACCTTCCTGTCTGCAAAATCCAGCCGCCATGCAGCATTCACCTTGCCAACCCCCGTGGTGGATTGTGGGTAGCAAATGAGACTATGTCTGGCACATTGCTCAGCAATCCAGATCACTAGGCAGTATGTGTGTGTGTGGGTGGGGGGGGGTGATAATAAAGATTTATACATCACCCATTTCTGGTCCTCTTATGTGCCCTGCTTTGTTCCAAACAGGACTCTGACCAACCTGCTTGTGCTTCTGTAGCTTCTAGAACTCTGAGCACCGTGAAGAATAATTGGAGTAGCAAGCAAAGATTCAGAATCAAAGAGACCTGCCCTGGGCTCAGGAGGTGGTTCCGTGGCTACAGTGCTTGCTGGGCTTGCTCGAGGACCCGAGTTCAACTACCAGTGCTGTCATAAAAAGCCATGTGCAGCAATGTGTACCCGTAATTCCAACACTGGGAGGCAGGAACCAGAGAACCTCAGAGCAGGGGTTGGGGTGCCAAGCTTGATGGCCTGTTTGCCTAGGAAATTACCAAGCAGTTTCAGTCAGAGGCTCTGTCTCAGAGACAGACAGGTAGATAGACAGAGATGAACAGAGAGGGAAAGAGTCAGAGACAGACAGAGAGATAAAGAGAAAAAAAGAGAGACCGAGAGACAAACAGACAGATGAAGAAAGAGAGACAGACAGATAAAGAGGCAGACAGACAAATGAACAGAGAGGGAGAGAGTCAGAGACAGAGAGATGAAGAGAGAGAGAGACAGAAAGATGACAGAAAAAGAGAGACAGATAGATGGATGAAGAAAGGGGAAGAGAGATAGAGAGACAGACCTGGTATGGTTTGTTTGGTCCAGCTGGATCATACACTGAGAGCCCCAGGAGGGACTTGGCCTGCTGTAAGGGAGCCTGGGAAGACTGAGATTAGGTTTGGTCTTGCTCCAGGGACCTAAAAGTACTGCAGATCACAGGATGGAGGAGAGGTGGGGCAAAGACAACAGAGCAGCATATTTATTCTACGTTATGTTGTTGCCTTGAGTATGTTTTTACTTTTTTCTCATGAGTAGAGCTATAACGGGAGGTTGAAAGAGTTCTTGGAAGTCGGGTCCTGTAACAGTCATCTAATGGGAAAGTCCCGAGTGCTAGCCAGTCTTCCAGCTCTATGGCACTTTGGATAGGAAATGTTCCTGGAAGATCAACATTTGAATGCTTGGTGCCCAGGGTAGCAAAGTTCAGATGTGAGACCATCGAGCAGGCCTCTGGCTTTGTCACTGACTTAATCTCTTGGGAAATGGGGCCTAGTTGAGAAAGTAGGTCACTGGGGGCATGCTCTTGAAGAACCTCTTTTGTCTTTAATCTCCTTCCAGTGCCTCTCCCTTTTTCCTATCAACCATGAGATAGATGCCTCTCTGCTATTGTGTGGTCCTCACATGACCTCATGCCTTGCCACAGCCTAAGAGTAACAGAGCCAGGCAACATGGACTGAAGCCTCTGGTCCCATAAGGCTGACCCAGTTTCTTACCCAGGGTCCTTCTGGTTTTGATTCTTTCCATCACTGGTGATAGGAATTCAGAAGGGGTCTCTTGAATTCTTCCCACTGACCAGAGGAAACTGAGGGCTCAGCAGAGACTGCACACTTGGGTGATCAGAGGTTCTGAGAGGATGTTGATCTGACACAGTGAGGGAGTACAAGAGAATAACAAGAGATGCCAAGAACCCAGAGAACTTGGAACTGTGGTGTATTGTTGGAAGGAATGTAAATGACCCAGATGCTATAAAAAGTCAAGTGGAGTTTCCTCCCAAAAAATTTAACACAGAATTACCATATGACCTAGAATTCAGCTTCCAGATACATACCTCCAAGAATTAAAAACAGAAACTGAAATAGACACTTATGCATGAATATTAATCACAACATTACCCACAATGGCTAAAAGGTAGAAACAACCTATATGCCCATCAATAGATCCACCAATCAATAAAATGTAGTGATACATGTAGTAGAATAGTATTTAGCCATAAAAATGGAATTCTGATGTACCCTGTATCTGAAAGATTTAAACCTTATGCTTTGTGCAATGTGCTAGAAACAAAGTAACAAAGTATCTATTTTCATTTGTATGATTTATATAAAATAAGCAAATCTAGGTAACAAAGTAACGAGGGCAAGGGGAGGAAGAGGTGGATGTTACTGCTGGTGGCAGGGCTCCTGTCTGGAGGAATGAGCATCCTTTGGGAACAGTAATGATGGCTGCATATTGTGAACTCAGCTCCACTGAATTATACACTCAAAAGCAGTTAAGATGCTAAGTGTTATGCCAGATACATTTACCAAAATAAAACCATGCACTCTACTTAAGAGACAACAACAAAAGCCAGAGAGATGACTCAGTGATTAACTTACTTGCCATGCAAGAGTGAAGATGGGAAATGAGATCCCCACAGCCCAGGTAAGTACCAGATGGGCGCAGTGGCAGGGGATCTCCAGATTAAGCTTGCCTTGCTAGCCATATTGGCAAGCTCTAGGTTTATGTGACTGTACCTCAACTAATTAGACAATGAGTAATTGAGGATGGTTTCTGCCATTAACCTCTGGCTTCCCCCATGCACTTACACACAAGTGCACAGACACCCACAGGCACATATGCCCACACGCATGTAAAACATGCATACAAATGCATGGCACATCACAAGTGCAGGGGCTGGGGGGGCTGTGGAGTGGATGGCGAAAGAAAAGAAACAACAAAGGCATGGTCCCTGAGCCAAGCTTGGCATGGCAGGACCCTTGCTGCTCGGTGACTTCAGTCAACAGCTCACTGCCCGGCACCCTCCAGTCACTTAGCACAGTCAATTCTCCTTGACTCCCCCCACTATGGACCTAGGAATTCTTTTTAACTCTGCACCCCCAAAGCAGCCTTTGCAAGGTACCAGTTCAGTTTAGGCTCCTTGGCTGTACTCTATCAAACATCTTCTTTTGCAGGATGCAACTTAGTAGTGAGTGAGACACATACATGATTCATATGATGGTGGGAATATAGTCTGAGATGTGCATGAATAGACAGTTCCGAAGTCATGTGACTATCATACAGAATATTTAACAAACTCATATAGGACAATCTAGCTTACATACCTGGTACAGCTCATTGCTCTTAGGGTACAAGTCTATACAGCATGCAGCTGTATTGAATGATGCAGGTTTACATCACACTGCTATTTGCATACTTAGACCCATCTATACCCAGAAAATGTACAGTAAGAATACTAACCCATAAATATCATTCAGCTCCATTATGATCTAATAGAACCAGTGCCTTAAACATCTATTATTGATGTATATGTTCCAGTGTGGTGCGTGACTGTATTTAAGCAGTGTCTGAGTCTGCTGTGAGACATAATGCCACAAAGCAGGACTAACGTTTGTATCATCTCTCCATGGTAGGAACACTTTCCTAGGCTGGCCCTTAGTAAATACATGCCAATGGCAGAAACACACAAACAAACGAGTGTCTCTGTCATCTTTGATCATGTCTCCCCTGCCCACTCTCTTCTACCACCTGTCATCCACGATACTTTCGTCTGCCAGCTTTGATTTGTGATCTATGCCTATGATATCCCTGCCTTCTCATAAGAATGGAAACCCAGTGAGAGCAGGGACCGTTTCCACCTTTCCCACAACAGTATCACTAGGATAGAACAGTGCCTGGCACATTCCAAGGGCTCCAAATATTTATTTAATCAGTTAATAGCCAGGCCTTTGTTAATTCTTACACACACACACACACACACACACACACACACACACACACACATATGCGCGTGTGCGCGCACACAAAATACCCTTCCCTGCTTCTTCAGTGAGTTCTAACCCCAGGACGGCTTGTATGTTCTGGCCTCATGCCAGAATCTCTCCCTAAGTATCTTGTCTATATGTCTATCATGTACAAGACTTTTAAGCCTCTGCTCTCCCCTTCCACCGAAGTAGAGGCTCTGAGAAGCTGCTACTCAATGAGTTCATCTCCATACATGGCCTATTCCTGGTGGATGTATGGCCAGCTCTCCATGAAGCAAATTGTTGTTGTTGTTGAGAGAATTCCCTCCTGACTGAGATGGATGGCCTCATGTCTGTAGAGTCACTCTTGCATGAGATGCCAAAGATGATTCTCTGAGCCTTGAGCTCTATAGGGCTTTGCTGCACTTAGGGGTGAGGAATCTATAGCCACAAGTGACTGTTCCCGCCTGGCTCTTGTACCTCCCATGCCCTCTTTCTGGGTATCTAGAACTCATCATCTGTGCAATCCCCCGCTCTAAGCATGCACGATGGCAGCAGCAAGCATGCCCTCTGCCTGATGGGCAAGACTTACTTTCATAAAGACGGGACAGACTTGAGGTGGCCTGAACATCCCATGTGGAAAAGAGCCAGGAGTCGGGACATTCATTAGTGTTGCACTGCCTCCCCCTTGCTACATTCTAGAACGTTATGTTTGGAATCTACACAGTCTCAGCCCAAACTTGGTCCTTTAACCATATTACAATGCCTTTCCCATAAAGCTTGAGGAAAAATGCTTATTTATTTATTGTTTAATTTAACAGTCTGTTGACCGAGTTTTTTAAACACCAAAACAGTTAGATAAATGCTGTGTGGGTCTTGCAGATGTTCGAGGTAGGATAGAACCACAGCACAGGTCAGCTACTGGGTGTAGCTCTCATGTCCTTATTTGTATCCGAGGGGTATTAGCCAGCTTCAAAGGAAGCTGCCTGTTGGTCTTCTGTGAGAGACAATAGTGCAGATGGAGGAAGAAGGAAGCCAAATTTCCTTGAAAATAATTGCTGAGGATAGAAGTCAGTGTGTGTGTGTGTGTGTGTGTGTGTGTGTGTGTGTGTGTGTGTGTG
>JADRCH010000013.1:17274594-17298979 GCA_019843965.1 Rhynchomys soricoides
TGTGTGTGTGTGTGTGTGTGTGTGTGTGTGTGTGTGTGTGTGTGTGTTAGGGGGTGCCTCTGGGATGAGATGCAGCATGACAGACCCTTCTAGAAGGTAGCCACTGTTCAACCTCAGGGCCTGAGTAGCAATCTCTGGAGCAGTGGATGCTGCAGTTCTCAGAGCTACATACATACTTGAGATTCGTGAACTTCGTGTGCAGGCAGTTTTTGGAGTCACTTAACTTGGGTTTGCTTGCCAGCAAGCTGCCCTTCAGTAAATGACTGATCCTTGGAAATGTCCATTTACTTGATTGCAAAGTGGGTTAGACCAGCGCATCTTCCTCGTGGTACTTTGAAGATGACAGGAGTTGGCAACGCTTGGGTGGTGGCAGCTCTGTGTTTACTACCATTGAATTCACTGGGAAGGCCCTCATGTGCTGAAACACTTTGAGCAGAAAAAGGCAGGTTCTTGTTTACGGTACAATTTTTCTAAATGAAAAGAAAAGGTAATTCTTTCTGACCCCAGAGTCTCCCCTATTCTGTTACGTTATTGCTGCTGTCTTCTCTCTGACCAATTCAGTTTAAGCCACAAGGTCTAGATGCTGACTTCCTCCCGGGTCACTATCAGCTTCTCAGCATGACTTCATGGCTTCAGCAACCCCAAGGAAGCTCCAGCAACTGCAAACAACTGAAAGGGGCTTTCCCTGCTCTTTCCATGGACCTTACCCTGGGCCTCTGGAAGAAGCTCAGTGCTGGCTGCATTTGATTCCTTATGGTGATATCTCAGCTCTACTCTAATTCCTCTTAGAATATAGGAGACTTTGATTTTTATATTATGTCAGTGGGGATAGCATTGGCTTTTGGATCTCACAAAGTCCTGACTATGGCTTCTTTAATATACTGTTGTAAAAATACTACTGTCCCCTTAAATGCAACGTCAAAAGGAGTAGTTTTGTTACAGACTCCTAAAAGCATTCAGACAGCATTTCTAAACTCACAGAACCTCTATCTCATGCCTGCTACAGATAAGGATCCATTTCAGGTATCATTGGAAGAAAAGGAGATAGCCTCAGCTCTCAAAGAACCTGAATGGCATTTCTCTAAAAGAGGCTTTGAATCAGGAACTTCAGCCACAGAGATGGACGTGTATCCAACCTATCTACTGTGTGAGTTTGGCAGGGAGCAAGAGATGAGGAAGAGGAGGAAGTCGCTTAGAGTCTGTGGCAGGCCACGCTTAATGGTATCTCATTTGGTTCTCGAAACAACTCAGCAAAGAAATCACTCTCATTTTACATGAGCGAGCATGAGGCTCAGCGAGGCTAAGACATGGCCCAAAGTTAGTCTCCAAGTGGAAGCCAGACTGGCCGTGTCATTGGTGGGATGCAGTGCAGAGGAAAAGCAGAGGCTTCTTGTTGACAATGAGGACTCTCACATCAAGTCAAGGGAGGACAGCTGTAGACCAGGCCTGGGATGCGCCAGCTGAATGTCCACAGAGCCTGCCCGCTGTGCAGGAGCTACAAATAATGTGGAAGCATAAAGGCGGGAAGACAGTGCTGGTCAGGAACACTAGTAAAGCAAAAAGCTTTATTGATGGGAGCAGCAGTGATCGGAGGAGGCTCCAAGTCTGACTCAATGCTTTTTTACTGAATTAATCAGAACAAAATGTAGGCAGGAGCTTAAGGGTCTCTGAAAGCCTGTGAGGTTCAGGAGTCTACTGTGCAGCAAGCACCTGGACTGAGGGTGGCTAGGTCCATCCCTGTTATCCAGAAGTCTCTAAATCCCTCAAAGAACTGTGAACTGCTGGACCATCTCTAGGTCTCGACTGGGAATGACTTTGTGGTTCTATGTCGCTTAGTTATAAGATCAATTGTAAATAACAGGACAAGCAATAGCACTTAACCAAATGAAAAAAAAATGATTTTCTTGCTAAACTGATTCTAGGGGGTGGGGCTGAGGAGATGGCCTAGAGGGTAAGAGTGCTTGCTCTGGAAGCATGAGTTTGAATCCCCGCAGCCCTGTATCCATTGACCTGTATAACCATCCATCCAGTTGTTCATCTACTCACTTGTCCATTCATTCCTCACTCATCCATCTACCCACTCCTCTGTCCGTACATTCGCTCACCCATTCACCCTTCCAAATACTAATATTTTAGCACCCACTACGGGTCCAGCCTTAGGAGTGTGGTAGAGTGTGAGATAAACTACTCTCACAGAGTTTATAATCCAATTCAGAAAGGAAATTTTAAAATATAAATATAAGTTAGTAGACAAGTGTATTGGGCAAATGTTTTACGAGGTATTAAAACAAACTTCTATGAGCTGGATCATCCAGGAAATCTAGAAAGGAAAAGATAGTAGCTGAGCCACAAGTCCAGGGTTTGACTGAGAAGTCCTGCCTCAAAGAAAAAATGGTGGGAGAGCCACCAAGGAAGGATGAGCCTCACTTGTGAAGAACACGCATGCGTGTACGTACATGTATGGAGAAGAAAAGAAAGACAAGAAAAGACAAAAAAGCAAACGTGATGTGAGCTCACACCAGAATTATGAGAATATTCCTGGAAGTAGCCATGGAAGGCTTAGAGGGAAACACTTTTGAGGCAGAGGCCAAGAAGCAACCAGGGAACCAAAGCAGAGGACTCATGCTGGAAACCAGAAGGAAGAAGAGAGTTTTGCAAAATTGTAGGACCCGTGTTTGAAGAAAAGCAGGATAGTCCAGCAGGCCAGGGAGCAGTAAAGAGAGCCATCCAAGCCTCCAGCCTGAGAACTCCATGAGAGAGTACTGTGTTAGAGAGAGCCTGGAGGTGAAGTAGCTGTAGTCTGCTACAACACTCAGAGAGAATACAGCAAGGACCTGCGTCACAAAACAGGTGGCAAACACTGTTAGTGCAGTACCTGAAGAGGAGGTAGGAATTTGGCAAGCCATCTTTGAATGCCATCCTCCTGGTACCTTACCTATTACAAATGAATCCAGATGCTGCTGCATGAATGGATGGGTGAGGAAACCACTGGAGCTGAGGAGACAGCAAGAGGAGAAAGAACTGCAGACCAGGACATGCTGTCTCCTATGTAGCTCCTTGCTCACAAAGATGAGTGTCTAATGTATTGAGAGGATCAGCTCACTGTTGTACTGTACACTGTGACACTGAGCACGCTGCCAGGCTGGGCAGGAGCTCTGCTCATGGTGCAGTGGGGTCGGTGGATCTCTCTCTCCTTCCTGTGAGGGCTATGGGGCAAGGCACTGGCGTCAGGACCACACACCCATCCCTGCCTCCATCACTCACATCCCCCTTTATTAGCGTCATGCTCCCAGAGTTGAGATAATGATTTAAAAGCTCTAATTGTGTTACATCCCAAAGCCTGGCTGCCATCAAGGCTGATTGTAATGAGATTTGGGAAGGAGCCTGGCTCTTAGCCGGGACCAATTCATCTCAGGGAGAAAGTGCCACCATCACAACACCCAGGAATTATTAGCACTTAGAGGAAAGCTGAAGAGACCTATTAATGTGAGGTGCCTAGGGAGTCCTGAGGGGTTATGCACAATTATATTTCTTATTTATTTCCCCTGGTCTCATATTTAAGGGTGAGGGGAAGATGCGTAGGTAGGACCTCGTGAGGATCAATAAATATGTATTAAGCCCTATAATGCTGTCATGCCGCCTTCCCCTGCATGGTGTCTGCATCCTCTAGTGTGAGCGCATTAGCATACCACCTTGCTCTCGTGTCTCAGCATAGCCCTGAAGAGAGTAGAGTATAGACCGGTTGTTATTTATTTTAGTTCTTCATAAATGGGGAATCTGAAGCGCAAAGAGAATAATTTTCTTTGTCTACTAAACGTAGAATCAAATTTCAGCCTAGATTTCTCCAATTCTGGCATACAGTTTTCTAAGTATACTCCAGGGCTTCGTGTGCCAAGTGGTGTGCGTCTGGGGACTTCAAAGACATTTAGCACATGGTCTCCTTTCAAACAATGGTTTTTCAATCTGGCAGAACATTATTACCCTCGTGTAGGAAGCTGCACACAGAGGCAAAATACTGAAACTGGGACCCCATCCTATAGGAATTCTGCCTTCACCAGCTGAGTTCAGCTCTAGAGCTATCAAGTGTCTAAAGAATAGGAGAGCAAGGGGAGACCAGTGACAGGTAAGGAGAGCGTGTCCCACACCACTTCGGTCACTCTCTGGTCTCCCTTTTATCAGTAGCAACACTTTATTGACAGCAACAACAGACAGCTGAGTGCCCAGCCTCAACCCACTCCGTCTTTCCATCAGCTCTTTGACACAGGGAACACAACCAGCACCTTTCGAGACCTGGATATGGCACGGTGGACAAGCAAAAGGCTTAGAAATAAAAGAAGCTAGGGAACTTGACTTGCCCATTTCTACTCTGAATTTAAAGTTCACACTGACATTCGTTGAAAGCTCTGTAAGTCAGAGCTGCCTTGTATGTAAAATGGAAGGTCAAAACTGGCCCTAAGGTACTGTCTTATGAACATGTACAGAGGAAAGCATAGTTTTGCGTTTTCTAGGACCACTATGGAGACTAGTAAAGATACATTCCCAGTGCTACTGAAGATGCAAGAGCTACCCAAGACCACAACTTTCAGCCCAGGCTTCAATCCCCACACCACAGAGTCTACTAGACTAAAATGCCAGAAAAAAACATTTTCCCAATCCTTGCCCAACCCTGACTGCGTGAAAAAGAGGACAAGATATTATCAGTACCAGAGAGGCAAGAAGGCGCCTCTGGTGTCTTTGAAAGAGAAGAATGCTGAGACCAATATGTTCCAAACGCTCAGGGAATGAGAGTAGATCGGGCTCTCAGGAGCTAAGAGTTTCTATTCGGAGTTTTAAAGCTGAAGGGTCTATCAATTGTAGGTTTCAGAAAGAAAGGGAAAATTGGAGAAACTCCAGAGGCAGAATGAGGTTTAAGGTTTTAAAGTAGCTGCTATAAAAAGACCTGCCTAGGAAAATAGGGCAGACCTGTACTGAGTCTAGGGATTAGCTGAGACAGTGGACAAGATAGCTCTCGGTACTGGCTGCATTCTGAAACTGCTGATGCAGGAGACCCAGCACAGGCTAATTAAGTCAGCATGGTAACATGGGCCAGACAAGGGCTTTGGTACAAGCCCCTGGACCTTTGTACAGTTGAAGTTGACACTCCACCACTCTCAAGCATCCTGCAACTATGAATTGTAATTATCCCCTTTGAGCAAGCCCAGGATGCTGTAGTGTAGGATGCTGCCTTCTACTGAGGCTCACATAATACTTTAATCTTGTGTGCAGGGATGGGCTTAACTGAAGGAAGAGATTCGTGTTGAAGTAAGGTTGGGTAATCTCTAAGTGTTTGACTCTCTCTGGGGTACTGGCTCTCAACTGTGAGTTGCAGTTCCCGAAGGGCTGCTTAACAGATATTCTGCACATCGGATATTTACATTCTGATTCATAGCAAAGTTACAACTACGGAGTAGTAAAGGCAATAACTTAATGACTGGGTCATGACAGCACGAGGGACTGTGTTAAAGAATTGCAGCATTAGGAAGGTTGAGAACCAGTGCTCTAGGGTGAACCTCATAGCCTCTGAACCTCACTTGCTCCTTGACAAAGGAAATTAAGAGACTCTCACAAAGTGACATTTAAAGCTGGGGCTGTAGCTCATGGGAGTAGAGGTAGGTACAAGATGATAGCAGCTTCAAACACCCGCTACCCATGCTATAGGGAATGAGATATATATATAGCTATATAATATATGTGTGCATGTTTATTTTTTAAAAATTATGAAATTTAAAATGTCAGAAATTAAAATCACCCACAGTCCTATTTCCCATAGTCAACCATTACTAATACTATTTCCTAATCTTTCCTTATTGTATTTGTTAACGTTTAGCTCGCTTTCCCATGTATTGATTGCTCTCAAGTGGTAATTCAGAACTTAGTTTCCATTAGAAATTCCAAATGCAGCTTGCTTTGCTACAAATCAGGTCATCTCATCTTGGTCTCTTCTCAAATGGGAAGATGCTACCTGCTCTCCGGGCTAAAACGGCTCACCTTTAGGAAGACTGTATCAGAGCAGAGGAACACAACCCCAGCTCACCCTCAGAAAGCCTGCCTGTCTTCTGAGTTCAGGCAATAGAATACTGTACAGGTCAGAGTCAAGATCCCTATGTCTCAAGAGAGCATCCTTTCTGAGCAGGTCCTAGAAAGCATGGGCCACCTTCCTGAGACACCAGGAATCTATTTGTCACTTACAGCAGGGACATATGGCATGAGATCATAGGTAGGTAGTGCAGGCTACAAACAAGCAGATGTGAACATCCTGACAAGACACTCCTGGCTGGCACCCAGACCCTCCTCCCTGGTCTATGAAGGATGGTACTGAGATCTCCAGACATCAGTGTAGCCCAAAACGACTCCAATGATCCTCATTCTCTCCCTCCCCTACTATGAAGCATGGAAGCTCATGAGTGCTGTTCTGTCCCAGCCTCATTGATTAGCAACCCAATGATTGATAACAGCCATTTGTTTCTTGGGGGTAGGGCACATCTCTATGATGTTATAATTAAGAGGGTCACAGAGTTATTTGCATAGCACTCTCTCATAATTAGAATCTTTGTTGAAGTTAATTAGGACAATGGTTATGTTTCTCTATGGTAGGGCTGTGTGTGTGTGTGTGTGTGTGTGTGTGTGTGTGTGTGTGTTCAGAGGCCTGGTGTTTTTCCTCAATCACACTCCACACACTCTTTGTTTGTTTGATAAAGGGTTTCTCAGTAGCCTGGAACTGGCCGAGTTGGCTAGACTTGCGTCCAGTGAGATCTAGAGATTTGCCTGTCTCTGCCTCCCCAGTTCTGGAATTATAAACATATACTATCCCAATAGTCCAGGTTTGTACACAGATTCTATGACTCTAACTCACTTCCTTTTATTTGCAAAACAAGCACTTTACTGACTGAGGATCTCTTTAGCCCAGGCTGTCCACTGTGAAGATGACTATTCCCAAAGCACCAACCAATGTGTATTGACTGCATCCTGTTTGTCAGGCACTGCATTGGGTGTGAAGTCAATATGTCCCAAACCCTCCAGAGGTTGATGGTGTAGTTGTGGAAACAAGGTTTCTCAATTACAGCTCTATCGCTATGAAGAGAGACTGTGATCAAGACAGCTTATGGAGGAAAGCATTTAATTGGAGGCTTGTTAACAATTTCAGAGGGTTAGTCCATAATCGTCATGGCAGGGAGTGTGGCAGTAAACAGAAAAGCATGGTGCTGAAGCAGTAGCTGAGAGCTCACATCTGATCTGCAAGTTGCAAGCAGAGAGAACATTAAGCCTGGTACTGGTACCAGGTTTTGAAACCTCAAAGCCCACCCCATCAGGAACACATTCCCTCCCAAAAGACCACACCTCCTAATCCTTCCCAAACAGTTCCACCTAACGGGGACCAAACATTCAAATATCTGAGCCTTCAGGGGCTAATTTCATTCAAACCACTATACAAGGTATCAACCACATATTGTGATTACATTATTAGGACAGCTTAGCATGCTTAGCAACAGGGCTATGTTCCATCCCTGGCACATCACAGCATGCACTTACTCAGACCTAGGCAAAATAGGACAAGCATGCAATGTAACCTCTTGGTGCATTCAGGAGACCCTGCAAGTGATGTATATGAGGCTGTTGTCAGTGGAACCCAACACTATTTACAATAAACTCTACATGGAGAGAGAATACTCTAAATAGTGATAAAATGTAATAAAGGCATAAACAGTTCTATAGTTTATTATTATTGTCAAGAATTACATGCTGTCTACAGTTTTCATGTGCTCTATTTTCATACAACTGATGGCATAGTAGGTGTGTTCACAGTGCCTTGACACTAACACGTAAGTAATATGTTACACAATGATCTTGGCACAGCTACTGTAGCACTAGGCACTGTATAGGGACTTTTCAGATCTACCACAGTACTGCAAGACCACTGCTGACTGGAGTATGTGTTATTCTTCAGGTGACTATAACTTAGGTCACTTGGACAGTAAAGCTTTCCTATCTTATGGTCATTGAAGCTAGCATTTAGAAACCAAAGTGCTGGCAGGTCTGGCAGCTTAGTGCAAATTCCTGTTCACTGCAGAGTTCTGCCTCTTTTCAATGAAATAATTACCTGGGTGCTAAGAGACACTCAGTCCATCACTATGAGTTGGCACTGTCACCACTAATTGCCATTATTTGTAGACAATGTTAGTTACTACGTTCTTCTCCTGGTGGTTGACACGATCTGAGTCTGAGCCGTGCTGGCCTGACTGTCCCAGAGTAGCTTAGAAGCAGTTACGAGCTACACTGAGTGCAGAGAGGCCTGAGCAGCCTTGGTGGGGTAAGCAGGTCAAAGTTAGCAGAGCGAGGCAGATGCACCCTACTGGAGGATGTGTAATTACAGAGTCCTGGACAGGCAGTTGTTGTGAGGGTCATGTTGACATTTACATTCCTGTGAATGCCCCTCCTCTGCCTGCCTTTTATAACACAGCTGTCTAAATTTATAACAGGACTTTAAAATATATGCACATTATTTCCCAGTGCAGATGTTAGTGGAAATAAGTGATAGTCTCACCCATTCTTTTTGAGCTGAGCTATTACCACATTTTACTGGGTAGGTTTCTCATCAATGTCTTGACCGTGGTCCAGTCATTGGCATCTAAGGTGGAAATCCTAGCAAAAACAAGGCTTCTGGGTAGGAAAGTCCCTTGAGGCTAGGTGACATGGTGGCACAGAGCAGAAATGTCAGTTAGACAGTGATGTGAGCTCTTTCTGGTGCTCATCAAAGTTCATCAGATGTGTGAAAAAGAGGAGCCCAGCCTAGACCACGAGGTTCCCATCATGCACCCAGTTACCTATGGGAGAGAACGCAGGCCAGGCAGCTGAGTTTCTCTAGGCCTAAGTCTCCTTGTCTATAAAATGGGGCTGATGATGACTCCTAATCCTTGCCTCTGCTGTGAGAACAAATGGGAAGATACATGTAATGTGTTTCTTGTGGGGCTTGGCTCCTGGAAAACATGACACAGGTCATGCGTGTTATCATCATACTGTGTGGACCTCCCTAGTGCCGTGACACCTTAGCCTTTGTTAACTGTGTCACATACAAAGAACCCCAGGAAGTTCATCAACTTGTCTAGAGGCAAGAATGGGATTCAGGGGAGCCCTATCACAAGTTCTCAGATCGCCCTGTGAATACCTGAAATCTTCAGAAAATGACAAGGAGCCAGGTTTCCCCCCCAGGATCAAACGGTAACAATTTCAAATGTTAAACAGCCCAAAGTGCTTAGGCTGTTGCAGGGATAGCCAGGGTTCCCCAGGGAACAGACAGTGAGCAGGTACTGTCACCCACCCCTTGGTATAGGGCACTGACTGCAAACCCTGTGCGTACGCAAATCCATGGGCACTTGTCTGTCCCACAGCACATCCCTATACACATTCTTCTCACTATTCGTGGACTCTGAATGATTTGTAAAAGATAATGTTAGAGCCTTTAAATGCTTGTCGGTGCTGTACTGAACAGTGGTAGGAAAACTCATGCTCATGGCCGAAAAAGACCACCACAGGCCACCATACAAGCTCCACCTGTAGGCAGTTAATTTTGAAGATGCAGAACTGCTGTATAGATGGATGGATATATTGGTGTTACATGTATGTAACATAGATATATTGGTGTTGCTGTCCCTTCCTGATTCATGGATTGAGACCTATTCTATGCCTGTTATGAAGTGGGCTCCACAAGCATGCGCAGATGAGAAGTACTAACTGGATCAAGGGGTTGTTAACCAAAAATATTAGAATGCAATTGAGAAGGATGTGGTGGAGCTCTAGGAGGGGTGGGCAGAGGTGTGGTTGATGGGTATTACCAAAGTGCATCGCATAAATATATGAAAATTCCAAAGAATAGATAAAACATTGAAGGGCACTATCTTGCCATGGGCTGCTGAAGGCTTGATCTTGGACTTGGTAGCCTGCAGAATTGCGAGAAAGAATAACGGCTGTTTATAAATTCCTCAGTTTATTGTAGCAGCTGGAATGGACTAAGTCACATAGATGCACACATGCACACACTGCAGACACACAACAGTTAGAGAGAGGTTGACTTAAGGCATTAGCTCATGCAGTTCAGAAGTCTGGCAAATATTCAGGGTAGGCAGCTAGATATGATTTAGAGTTTGAGTCGAGAGAGAAACTGGAGGCAAAATTTCCTCCACTTTTCAGGATCTCATCAGTCTGCTTTCTTTTGAAGCCCTCGACTGATTAGAGGAGGCCCACCTATGTTGGCTTTATTGTAAGTCTGCTGGCTTAAATATACATCTCAACCAAACACTGGTTTCACAGAACCAATTAGACCGCTTTGCTAATTGTCTGCTACCGTGACCTCATCAAGTCGATGCATAAAAATTACTCATTGCTTTCCCCAGGCATATACAACAACCCTCACCAACAAGAACACACCATGTGATTTATTTTTTTCGTTTATGCTGGTCTCTGAAGGCAATAAACTCATGACTTCCCAAGTATTCTAGAAATATCTGAGCAGTGTAGCATCGTGGATGAGAACCAGAGATAGTGAGAACCGAGGTGATGAAGGGAGCTGCCTCGTCTTGGCATGTGCTGCAGCCGTGTCAGCACGCTGCCCCCTTTGTTCACCTTTGCCTCTGCGGGCCTTGCTCATTCCCCCAGTTATTGCTTTGATACCCTGGGATGGTGCTGTGTCTCCTGCTGGGCATCCCTTCCCCCCCCCCGCCTCCAGACCCCCTTTCACTTGTACATAATTACCTGTTTAATGGTCAGTACATGGAACTGCAGCTTCGCTGTGGAGCATGTGCATCAGTGTGGTGGACAAGTACCCACATTCTTTCAAAGTCATTTAATGAAACCCTAGCCCCTGCTGATATGAAACTTTGCAGAAATAATTCGTTTTGGGTAAGGTTATGAAGATGACACTCTCTTCATCATATCTCCCTGTATGAAGAGAAAGAGTGCAGAGAGCTTCCTGCCTCCTATGTCTCTCTTCTCACCCCACCCCCACTCTCCACACCTCTCTTCTGTCTGTGTCCCCATCTCTCCCTTCCTCCTCCTCCTCCCTTCTTCCCTTGTGAAACAGGAGAAGAGTGGGGATGTACTGTCTCTAAACCAGGAAACAGGTTGCCCAAGACACCCCTCTGCCTGTGACTTGATCTTGCACTTTAGCCACCAGATCTGGGCAGAATCACTATCTGTTTCTAAGCCACCCAGACTGTGGTGTTCTGTTGGAACAGCCTGGACTGACTGAGACAGAGGCTTGGTAGGAAGACTGTGGTCACAAGGTGGCCTGGGCAACTGGACCCTAGAGACCACATTCTGTAGGTCCCTTTGGCACCAAGCCGTAGGCTTCCTCTCTTGCTTTCTGCACTACTGAAGCCAGCAGGCTGCCTGCTCTGATGTCACCCTCTCCCCCATTTCTGCTCTGTGAGAGTCACTATGAGAGATGTGTGAACAGCCACTGCTAGGACTTGGTCCTGAGGTGAGTGCATATGTTCCCCTGGGCTTGTCACAGTCTCCTTCCCTGTGTTGATAGTACAGACAGCTAGCAAAGGTACCCTGTCACTGCCCTACATCCCGGTAGGAACCTAGAAGGTCTAGTAGGCTTTGATAGCACTGACTCCCTTCCCATTTCTAGGAAGAGATGTAGCCTCCCATTTCTAGCCCACAATGTGCTTAGAAGCTTCATGTGCTGCCTGCACGTGAGCTTGTAGAGACACCCCAAAACTTTCCTTGGATGTGCTACCTCGCCATGCCCACTCCTGTGTAGATCATCTTCAAAGGCTTTCATGTGCATCAGAAAAATCTGAGAGAGCTCCTGTGCCTGGACCGCAGACCATGTCCTTGTGGTTGTTAAAGATATTTTGAAATAAGAGTGTCTCTATCACACACACACACACATGCATACACTCGACTCCTCATACGTCCCAGGAGAATGTGGCCTTAAGAAAGCTGTATCCCAGGCTTAGTGACTGGGTGATAATACTGATCATTCTAATCTTTGTGCTATTAGTCATATTCTGTGCCTGCACACATGTGAAGGTTAACAAGATGCCTTTCACATGGCTCCAGAAGTGTTTTGGAGAAACACTTAAGCAAGTATTATTTTTAATTTCTTTTGAAAATGTTTAAAAACACATTGGGTCCCGATTGTCCACTGCCTGCCATGTCCTGGTTGTGGGACCTTAAGCCAGTTCGTGTCATTTGTAAAATCAGCTCGAGGTCTTATCTGTTCTCGTTCCTGGGTTTGGGGCAAGGATGAAATAAGAAGCTGTGAGTGAATGTCCCACGAAGACTGCAAAGCTTGGGACGTATTACCACGCCTGGTCCTGCACTGTCAGTCCTCGGGCCAAGTCTTTCAGTCACATAGCTTGGAGCTCACTGGTCGTTTATCTTCAGTTATTCCCTGTATCTAACCCACATAGTCAGACTTGAGCCTTCTGATCATAGAGCAAGAGCAGTTCTCTGGCTCCCTAAAGATGGGGCTGCCTTGCCTTTAAGAACCCAGCTCCAAATGACCTAGGACCCCTGTATCAGCAGAGGTGAGTGCTCACAAGGAGAAACAAGAACTGGAAGCAACAGACTCCAGCAGACTAGCCAGGACATTCAGGAAAAGAACTAGAGGGAGTGGTTAGGCACACCTTCCTACACTGTGCCCTCAGAGCACCAGCATCAGAAAACAGCTTCACTGATAGCAAAGTGTCACCGAAAGAGTTCCGTTCAGAGGCCATTGAAGGTGCGGACCAACGCATTCCTAACAACAAAACCTAATTCTAGAGCTGTTAAAATCTAGCCAAGCTGAAAACATTCATTTCCCTCGAGAAGCATTCATTGCTGCCACCACAGCCAGAGAGCTCTGCAGTTCATCTCCTCACACTTCTGCCTCTCTGAATTCACAGAGAAACCATGACAACGGCCAGCATTAGCATCAGCATCACCATCAGCACCACTCCTCACTTTACCATGTCCCAGGAAGTATGTTTATTTTTAAATGGGAATCTTTCCGTTACTGAGATTACCCCATGACAGAAACAGACAAAAAGTCTGGTTTTTTGTTCACACTTCACAGATAAAACTCAGAGAGGTTAAGTAAGTATTCCTGGACCACACAGCACAAGAATGACTACACTGGGATGCCAAGCCCATTCTCAAAACGTCTTCATTGTTTTACCTCTCTTGGGCACATCATAACAACCCTGCATTCATCTGCCCTCAGAAGCCAACCACTGGGTAGGGATGTGCAAGCTTCCCATGCTTGATCTTGCTTAGACTCTGAGTTTGCTTTCTAGAATGTCCATCCTAGGCCCTTGTAGGCAGTGTGTAAGCCAATTTTTCTCTAACTAAAAGGTCCATGGTAACAACCAACCAAGTGAAAGTGCCTTTTCAGCCCCAGAGGTGTGTGTAACTAACTAGCAGTGACAATTTAGAGCCAACCTTTAGCAGTCACATTTATTCAGGTTAATCAGTTGTTAGATTATTGACAGACCCACCCATACAGCAACATGCTCTGCTCCCGACTCTAAGCCCAGCGTGGAAAAACCGACCAGCCCTAGGCAGATGCAGTGGCCTAAATTCCTGGTTCTCACTGGCCCCTGTCACAGAATTTTCCTATTTCCAGAGGACAATTGGCACTTGTTCCAGGCCACATCACTACCCCCCTGTCTGAGCCACTAAGCACTAGCCGCTGGTGGCAGAGCTTGAAAAATACCTCTCAGGTTTTAGCATCCGGAGTGGACTGCAGCGGTACTATATCAGCCCACAACACATGTTCGAGCCAAGATATATATGAGCACCTAGTGTGGGCAATTCCTCACTCGGGCACCTGTGCTAAATAGCAGTTCATCCATCCCTTCACCCAGTAGCTAGAGTCAGTGAATGAGGGATGGTGCTTATCTAGCCCCTCTCACTTTCTTTGGCAGCTGGAGGTGGGTTGAGCATCTAGGGATCCTGGTGTCTCTTATGGGAGGGTACAAGGCTCTAGATCTAAAATGTTAGCAGTGGTGGCTGTTATCTGAGCTCCACTACATCCAGTGGCCTGTACCTTCAGCTTGGTGCTGCAGCACAGGATGCAGGGCCATGTGTCAAGACTGAGTGACAGGCGTTACCATCTTTGGGTTGTTGTTTGTTTATTTCAGGCTTCCTCAAAGACATTATCTTTAAATTAATGCTTTTGTTTTTCAACCATATTAGTAGTGTACATGCTTTGTAAACACATGTAAAAATATTTGAGACCCACACTGCCTGTAATTCCCATCCAGAGAAAACCACCATTACTTGGTGTTGATGCTTTCAGTAATTTTTAAACGTAATATGTTTATGTTTTATAAGGGAAATTACATTACTCTTGTATTGCTATGCATTGCTCGCTCTCTCTCTCTCTCTCTCTCTCTCTCTCTCTGTGTGTGTGGGTGTGTGTGCATTTGGGGGTCTGTCCACACACATGTGTTCAGGTTCAGGTAGAGGCCAGAGGTTAACTTCAGGAGTCTTTCCTCAGACTCCCTTTCACCTTATTTTTTGAGACAAGTCTCTCCCTAGCTTGGGGCTCAATAAGAAAGCTAGGCTGGCTGTCCAGGGAGCCCCCAGGATCTACCTGTCTCTGCCTCACTAGATTTACAGGTGCCCTCTATCACACCTGGCTGTCCCAGATGGAATCTGGGGATCTAAACTCAAGTCTACATGAGTACACAGCACGAAGACAGAGCCTTCTTTGGAAAGTAGCCTGGGGACTTGTCAGCTCAGTGTTCCTTCATTTGAGTCCTTTCTAATCTAGAGGTAGATGACCTAAACCATTGATCCTCTCATCCAAAATAGCAAAACAAAAGACTCCAGGCAAGAGCAGAGGACATGCCTGACAATTTTCCACCAAGTACAGTCTCTAGTGGGCACACATGATTTATCTGGGGCCTCTGTTACAATATCCAGAGATTCTGAGTCTGTGGGTCTGTCAACAAAACAAAGCATGCTTGTAATGGTTTCCAACTCATAATCTACCAATTCCCAGTGTAACCTGAAGTGTGGAACAATAATTATGAAGCCTATTAAAAGATCTTGGTTCTGTGGAACCCCCAACACCCCACTTCCCTTCAGCTTCTCAGCCAATTACCTGAAAGCAGCAGCTGCTGAAAGGTCAGAGGTCAGGTGGAGCAGCCTCAGGATTTATATCCTCTTCAGGATGCATTGACCCACATCAGCTTCTTTTATGAGTCAGACCAGGCAGGGATCATCAATATTGTTACAACAGGATTGTAACAATTCCATCCCCGAGGGGAGCACACCTCTGGTGGCATCAGCCTCACTGTCTCTTTGCTCAACTCAGCCTTCCAATACAAAATGGGAATAAATTCTGAGCACACTCAGAATTGGAGATGTGCAGTAAAGGTAACATTCTTCCCTTTATAGATGAGTTTAATTTGCACTTGAGAGGTTCCATACCGTAAGGAGTAGAAACTTAGACAAGTTGAAGACCCCCAACTTTGCTCAGAGTAGGGACTAAGTATTGGATACCTGTTAGGGGGCATTTTGACAGATGCTTAGCAATTGTCTCTTCTGGAGGAAAATTGTGTGTGTGTGTGTGTGTGTGTGCATGTGTGTGTGTGTGCATGTGTGTGTACATCTATGCCTGTATTTACATTAGCATGCAGATCTGTGTATGTGCATGTGTGTGCATGCATCTCTATGTCCATGTACACATTTATTATAAAAATTGAGAACTGATCAGTTATAACATGATGTACAAATAGTAATGAAATGCATGATAATCTTTATTTTACTTTATTTCTGTGTGTGATACGTGTATATATTTGTGAGGGGGGGAGGTGCATGTCCATGGCCGTAGGTTGCTATTATGTGTCTTCTTAACTGTTCTCCACCTTATTTTTGAGACAGGGTCTCTCACTGAACCTAGAGCTCACCAGTTTGGCTAGACTGCTATCCAGTGAGCCCCACGGATCCTCTCATATCCACCTCCCCACAGCTGGGATCATAGGCATATGCCACTGCACCTGGCTTCGTATACAGGTGCTGGGGATTTGAACTCAGATACTCATGCTTGTGCAGCAAGCATCTCACTGCCTCAACCATCTCTCTTGCTTCTCTTCATTATAACTCCCATAAAACCACACAAGAGCCTTCACTGGTTTTATTGAATTCTTGTTTTCATACCCAACCTTGACGGTGATCTAATCATCACGAAACAGTCTCAGACTAAGGATTCTCTAGTATAGGAGCAAAGTCACCATGTCATGTGTGACTTCAGTGTGAATGTCGGCTGACATTTTCCTGTACGTTAACAAAATAAAAGTGAAGCAGCAAAGATACACTCCTGAATGACAAGAACATCTGAACTAAATCAGATGACAGTTTTAAATACGGAAACAACATGTTTTCCATTGTTTGTGTTATTCAGTGCTGCTCCATCTAAACACACAGTGTACATTTAAGTTTTCCTACGATGGCTAATTTCAAATTGCCAATGTCACATTGTGGGGCATGAAGTTAGGAAGCAATGTTTAACATTATGTAGCAGCACTGCCATCAGCTACAGATACGACACAGACTTGTCAGGCAATTAAAAATGAGTTTAATGTACTTTGTCCCTATGTTTTTAATATAATTTGTGTAATTCTAAGTTCATGTAATTTCATTTTAACAATGGCTACACACATGGACGGATATATTGTAGACAAATGTGGATGGATTTGGTAGACATCCTTTCTTGTTCCTTTCATTTATCCAAATGCAAACCATGCAATATGTAGACTTTTGTAACTGAGTTTTTTGCCTATCATGAGGGTTCCAAAGTTTAGACATGTTGTAGCAGGTAATAATAATGGTGATAATATTGATATATAAACATTAGCTTACAAAAAATGATGAACTCACATAAAATATAAAGGGCTCCTATTTTTAAAATATAATATGCAAAAGCATTCTATTTGTCAGAGTTCTCAGCCCAGTTTGCTTCTCAGGAAACGTCTTTATCTGTTCTTTTATTGAAAATAGATTATTTTCATACAATATATTCTGATTATGGCTTCCCCGATCTCAGCTCCTCCCAGAGTCTCCCCATCTCCTCTCCCGTCCAAATCCTTACTCCTTTCTGTTGTTAGAAAACAAATAGGTTTCTAAAGAATAATGGTCAGGTAAAACCAAAACAAAGAAACCAGAATAGGACAAAACAAACAAACAGAAGAAGAGGAGCCAAAGAAGAAGCATGAAAAACACATAGAGACACAAGTAATACATTTACACACAGAGAAATACCATAAAAACACAAACTCAGAAGCCATTATATAGATGCAAAGAAAATGTAATGTTAAAAAATAATCCTACAAAATATCAATCAATGAAGCTCCAAAGATGCCAATGAATTTGTTTTGTGTTAGCCATCTACTGCTGGGCATGGGGCTTGCCTTATGAGTGGTTTGTAGCCTCTGTAAGAGAGAACCAACTTTTCATTTGTGAGTGGTAATCAGTTGGAGAGAGTCTCTGGGTTAGGGACAGGGCTTGTGTCCACTTCTTTTAGCACTGGGACGCCGTGGAGCACAGACCCATGCAGGCCCTGTTCATACTGTTAGTCTCTGTGAGCTCTCATGTTGTGCTTTGTTTGGTCCTGGTGTTCTTAGAGGGCCTTGTTTCTTTGTGTTCTCCATCCCCTCTGACTCTTAATATCTTCCCACCTTCTTTCCATAGAGTTTTCTGAGCCCCAAGGGGAGGGATTTCATAGAGACATCTCATTTAGGGCTGAGTATTCCCAGGTCTCTTACTCTGTGCACCTTGTCCAGTTGTGGATTTGTATTTATTCCCGTCTGCTGCAGAAGGAAACTTCTCTGATGATAGTTGAGTGAGAAACTGACTAATGAGTACAGCAGAATGTCATTAGAAGTCATTCGGATGGCTATGTCCCTTTAGAAGAACTGTAGTATTTAGTTTTCCCCAAGATCACAGGTCTATGTGGTCTTAGGTTCTCAATGACACCAAGAGTTGATGTGATCATGGTGTGTCTCTTCATAGCAATGCAAACCGTAACTACCATCCTTATCTACCGTAACCATAAGATACCATCCTTTGACAATTGCTCCCCATCCACAACACAGACTTACCTATTATCCAAGGCTCATTTTATTGTTACCTCTTACACAAACCTTCCCTGATCATCTATGACTCTATCCCATTCAACACTTCTAGTACATTCTAAGCATTCCACAGGCATAGAGAAGTTATGCCTGCCTGTAGGTTCTTAGTCATGGCCAAAAGTGGACCCTGGCAGTCTGCCCTTCCCATAGGATAATTGTGGGAGGAAATCTTCATCCTATTGTCTGCTGTGAACACAGCCTCAGGAGAGGTCACCCATGGAGACAAAGATGTCCTGTCTCATTACCAAATTCAGTTCCCATGGAAGCCCTTGCCGGGACCCTTAATTTCTTGTGTTAAAACAACAAACGGGGTGACCCCACTACAATCTCTAATAAGTAGCATGGGTCAACAATTACTCATTTGAACTAGAGCTTCCTTCCGCCTGACAGGCTAAGATGAAAATTTGTGTTCTTACCGGCAAGAGCTATAAATTACTTTTATGCCATTGTTAAACCCAAAAGGCAAAACAAGACAGGATTGAAAGTGGGGGAGGGTCGACATGTAAAGCCTGAATGATTCTAACAACAAAGCCAGCAACTTTGGGGACTGTGTGGAAAAGAGAGAATGGAGCAAGAGGTCAATGAGATTGAGACAAATAGATACTCACACAGCAACTCCGGGAAAAGACTGTCTTCTTTGAGGATCCAAATGAAATTTTCCTTCTGTTTTAATGAATGAACTACATAGAGCAATTCCATATCTCTCAAAAACATACAAATAAAGTCAATTATATCCCACCCATATGAATTATCCTTGGGTTCTCCAAGGCCAAGGAGGCCCCTAAAATGGCACCTTTTTTTTAAAAAAACAAAACAAAACATTTTTGACACATGATTTCATGACCATCAAATTAGAAAAGTGGTTTCCAAGAATATCTATGCAATATTTAGGCATCTTTGTTAAAAGACACCTTTTAACAGCCGGAGGTGTGCCTAGCAAAATGTTACTAATACTCCTATTAGGATGGTGGCATTGTAAGAATATGCTACTCTTGTCTTTGTGCAAATGCAGAATTTTCTAAAAATTTTTGTACTGGGAACACATTATCTCCAAATCAGTAAGCAGTAAGCTTAAAAACAATTCCCCACCAGCCCACCATGATCTCAGGTAGATAAAAAGACCTTTGATACAACCGACCCATCTAGAGGAGATGGGAATCACCCTGGCTTGACTTTGGAATGGTGCACACATCCTTTCCCTGCAGAAGATTTATCTTCCTCATTATGCTTGCTCTTTACTTAACGTTAGGATTAGATCCAGGTCCCTGGCTCCTCTGCCAACTAATGAGCTAAGCAGGATAAGAAGGAAAGTCAGCTTGGAATGAAATGAAATGTGAGCTGCACAGCATCTACAGGGGGATAACTGAGTGTGGCGGCCAGACACAGAGGGACAGGGGGTACCCCAGTGCAGGTGAATCCCACCTTCTCCACTCTCCGTCCGTGTGTCCCTGTTTGTAGGTTACTGGTAGAGACAGCCCCCTCCCAGATGTATTGTGAGAGAGGCTGAGATGATGGTACATGATGTGCTTAGGATGGGTACTTTAGGACAGTATGTGATTCAGACACAGCCCTCTGTGGTCTCCGTTCACCTAACACTTCCCTCACAAGCCAATTTTGTCTTTAAAACATCATTTCTCATACTGCCCAGGAGAGAGGTAAGCATCCTATCCACTTTGTAGTCATAGAAACTGAAGTTTAAAGGAGAAAGGGGCTTCACTTTCACCCTCAAAGTCAAGGAAGAGCAGGGTCCACATGTCTACTGTCCTTCTCACAGAGTCCCTGTTCCCTACGTCATCAGTCACCACTGAGTCTGCTTGCTGTGCCTTAGCTCCCTTTCTTACTGCACACAGGGGAATCTGAGCTTCATTCTGGGACCTGCCCATAAGGACTTGTGATGTTTAGTCGGAAATTAGTGTGCAGTGAGCGGTGAAGATCAAGTGCCATGTGTGAAGAGTTCTAGCTACGGTGAGAAACTAAGAAAGCTTGGGTTCATTCTGGCTGCTTGCCACAGGCTATGAGGTCAACACAGCTGGCCTCAAAGAGCTATCATTTCTTTGTTTCCTGGGGACAGATTTGGTGCCATTATCAGCTTGACTTTAGTCAGAAATAGTCTCCAGTATTAGCATCATGGAGGAATTTTAGAGGTAGCTATGGAATTGGGGCAGAGATAGGAAGAAAGACAAATTCCTTCCAAATCACCCTCTTTGAAACCCAGTGATACATACATACATAAACTGTTTTCAAGATGCCTTAAAGGAGTCCTGACCCTTCTTTAATCCATGGAGCAAGGCTCTGCTTTCTCCCTTTCTCAACTTCCTTTAACACTGGGTTAAGAAAGTTTGGGACCGTTTGCACTCAAAACAGGCTAAAACATATTCTTTTGTTTGAGTAGATAGTAAACCTCTGATCAAAGTGGGTGGAAATGACTTCTGGGAAATTGCCGTAAGATAGATGTGGAAGGAAACAAATAAATTATTCTATTGGTTGAGTTATGAGCAATTGCCTTCTTTGGACATTCTCAGTAAAGAGTTCAAGACTATGTAATCAACGTCCAGTTGGCCTGAGATTGGCTGAGTTTAAGTTTTGTTTGTCTAGTACAGGAATCCATTGTGTTAGAACCCCATTGACTAAGAGCCCTTTGGGTTACTCAGGGTTCTCAAGAACAGAACTAATAGAATAAATATATATTTTAAGAATTTATTAAGTCAACGTACACTGAAACAGCAGCAACAGCTGTCTTGTACCTGAGAGGCTGTGAACCCAGCATGTGCTGTCCTTGAGGCTGGTGCTTCAGCAGAGTGAGTAGTCTGACAACAGCTGTCTCACACAGGAGATGCCAACAATCTGTGGTTGCTCAGAGCACAAGGCTGGGCCCATCTCAGCAGTCCCAATCTTGTGCCAAAACTCTAGAAGGTTCCTGAGAGAGGTGCTGGTCTCAGTCAACAGTGGAAGCCTGGAAACACTGGCTCTAACTTCAGTGAAGAAAGCAGCAGCAATGGGGCTAAATCAACTCAACTGCTCAACAGCAAGAGGGAAGGCCAAGCCAGCAAAAGACTATATTCCTTTAGCCAGGTCCTTTCATATTTGGGCTACTAGCAGAAGGGGCCACCCGTATTTGGAGTGGGTCTTCCCCACATCAGTTAAGGCAGGCAGATTGGGTTCTCAATTGAGGCTCCCTACTCGGGTCATCTAATTTGTAGCAAATTGACCTTAAAACCAGTCATCACAGCTGTGGTCATCTGAATGAAAATGCCCCTGAAAGGTTCATAGGGTATGGCACTATTAGGAGGTGTGGCCTTGTTGGACTAGGTGTGGCTTTGTTGGCGGAAGTGTGTCACTGGGGGTGGACTTTAAGGTGGGCTCAAGCTGGGCTCAGAGGCTCTCTCTCTCTCTCTCTCTCTCTCTCTCTCTCTGTCTGTCTGCTGTCTGCTGATCCAGATGTAGACTCTCAGCAACCTCTCCAGCACCATGTCTGCCTGTATGTTGCCATGCTTCCTGCCACGATAACAATGAACTAAACCTCTGAACAGCCCCAATTAAATCCTTTTGTTTGTAGGAGTCAGTGTGGTCATGATGTCTCTTCACAGCAATAGAAACTCTAAGTAAGACAACATCCTTCTACTAAATTATTCAAGCAACCTCTGCCAGAACCTGACCAAAATAACCTCTGACCTTTCTCTTTCAAGTGAAAATATTTTCCTTCCCTTTGAGAACAGTAATCTCTTAGAGAAGAGGGAACGCACACTTGCTTTGTTCACTTTCTTATCCCCATAACTTCACAAAAATGCACAGGGATGGATGGATGGAGAGAGGGAGGGAGGGAGAGATGGACAGATGGACAGAGGGATGGATGGATGGATGGATAGACAGATGGAAGGAGGGAAGGAAAGAGGTAAGGAGGGAGGGCATGATGGATGGATAGAAGCATAGATGGATGAATGGAAGGAGGGAGAGATGAACGGGTTTATTACATAGAAGGATATGAAAATCAGTAGGCCCTGAAGAAAAACACATGTATTTGTCTTATTACTTAAAACTGAGAGAGAGAGAGAGAGAGAGAGAGAGAGAGATATGCTTTGGAACTCTGCACATGAAAACCCCATTAGGCTAAATAGTAGAAAATTATGAGCAGCTATAAAAATGGATAATTTATTAATTAAAGCTAAGTTCTTTACGAACATATGAATTTAAATACTGTGAGAAGAAAGAAGATTAAGGAACTTCCCATTCTGTGGATAACAATTCCACAACTGGGAAGGCTCAGCTTTCCCAGTTCTCCTGTGAATTCCTGCTTTCTGTCTGCAGGGTTCTGCCTGACTACTAATCAGGCAGCTAGCCAATTCGGGAGTACAGCCCTATTACCTCTATTGTAAAAGGACAATGGAGCCTAGAGGAACTTAGGTTGTTAAAGAGTCAAAGACATAGAGGGTGACAGCTGGAGTCATCTCCTTTCAAGGATATCAGGTGCTTTTATGAGGTGGGGAGGGACTCCTGGGTCTCAGGTAAGTGGTCAAGGGAGTGAGTGACCCTCTGTCCCTCAACCTTAAAACTCCAGCTTCCCTGGGAGCTGGACCAGACTCTCTGAGGCCAAGTTTGCATATAAATAAGGTAGGTGATCTGTGTGCACATGGCACAGGGTTGAGGACCGTGGATCTAGTCCACAGAGTAGTGAAAGGAGTCTTCTGGTGCTTGTGAAACTGCTAGGGATGTTACATGCCATTCACACACATGTGAACTTTGGGATGGGGTGAGCTGTAGATGTGTCCTCCACTCCACTGATCCCCCAGGCATGGAGTGAAGAGAAAGGAAGTAACCCAACTACCCTCCCCACCCCACCCCCACCCCCTCACTCTCCTAAGTGATCCAAGGGAACTCAGGGGCAGGGTCTTAAACAAGACAAAGACAAAGAACTTCAGCCCAGAGAAAACTGAACTAGAGGCTGAGGACTCAATCTCTAATTAAGAGACCAGGCCTTTCTGGAGTCTAGAAACTGCATAGAAGGTGAACACTCTGCAATGGGGACAACGGAATAGACCAAGGTGGAAATGGAGCTATGGTGGATTCTGGGAAGAAATACCTACATGGGGACAATTTGAATTGCCTTGAAGCCGCACCAACTAATTATCTTAAACACTAATAAACTTGTCCCTTAGAGACACGCTGCAACTGTAATAACTCAAAGATGAACAGCAGATGAATGAGTTACTTGGGACTGGATGGATGGCTAAACTCCCAAGCCTAGAGGGCAGCAATTTCCCTTCTCCCTTCACACCTCCCCGAAGCCTGATTTTTATTAAATATGCATCTAGCATCTGGCAAAAATCTAGACTTAATAAACCACCTGCCCCACCTGACTTATGAGGATACTCGGTAGCTCTTTGAGAATGCGCTGTTCCTCAGGTTGGGGTGAGGGAGCCACTTCTGCAGTGAGGTATTTAATGTTTCAGAGCTGAGTCCTTTAGTCTCAGACAGGAACTTTCTGACTCTAGCACCACAAGACAAGTGCTGTTCTCCCACAGGCAGGGCTGTGGACTTCTTCAATGCCAGTCTTCAAGATCCCAGGTCCTGTAGCTCTCTAGAACTGACCTACAGGGCTCTTGGTCTCCATTGTTCTGATCCAGGTGTGACTCTCAGTCCCTTCTTCCCATCCCCCAGCTAGGTATCAGCATCACAGGCAACCAGATAGAACCTCCAACAGAGGAGCCAAACAAACCGGGAAAAGTGAAAGGTGAAAGACCTCCCAAGTTCTTAATTCTGTGAGCCAGTCCCATTTATCAGTGACCTGGAGACAATAGCGGCACTCACCCCTCCCTCATTTCTTCTGATCAAGAGCCCTGAAGGAGAGACACTCAAGGAAGAAAGAGCTAGCTAGTGAGGGTTATGGGAAGATGAATAACCCTATTTGTTCATAGGATTGTCTGAACTCACAAAGCAACCTTGCCTTAAACAAATGCTTGACAATGGTAATGATGACCATGACAACGGTGGTAGTGAAGGGGTTGGTGATGAGGGTGATGGTGGTGATGGCGAGGGTGGTGGTAGTGGCTTTCACTTGTGAATTACGAATTACTTTACAGGTACGCTGCTAGGCTTGCTCTGGGCATTGTAGCCAGTATGCACTGTCTTGTGGCCAGGTGAAAATACTCAGTGAAAGCCTTTGGCTGAGGACAATATTGATCCCAGCTGAAATTATCAAAGAGTTTTTAAAGGATATTTAGGAA
>JADRCH010000014.1:0-35496 GCA_019843965.1 Rhynchomys soricoides
TAAAAATAACATTCACTATTGACTCCGATATTTGTGCCGTGACCCGCCGCCTTGCAAAAATGGTGGAGAAATGACATTGTCGAAAGACGTCGATTTGGATCCAATTAACTGCAGCCTGGCGAGAAATAAGTAATGATAGCATTACGAAATGACGCCAATATTGGAGCCATGACCAGCTGCCTTGCAAAAATTGTCGAAAAATGACTTCTCCAAAATATGTCAATTTGGCATCATGACATGTGCCCTGGGTAAAATGACTAAAACAACATTACTAATTGTCGCCAATATATTTGCAGTGAACCGCCGCCTTGCAAAAATGGTCGAAATATGACTTCTTCGAAAGATGTTGATTTTGCTTCATGAAATGCACCCTGGCTAGAAATGACTAAAAATAACATTCACTATTTACACCGATATTTGTGCCGTGACCCGCCACCTTGCAAAAATGGTGGAGAAATGACATTGTCAAAAGACATCGATTTGGATCCAATTAACTGCAGACTGGTGAGAAATAACTAATGATAGCATTATGAAATGACGCTGATATTGGATTCATGACCAGCTGCCTTGCAAAAATGGTCGAAAAATGACTTCTTTGAAAGACGTTGATTTCGCATCATGAAATGCGCCCTGGCTAGAAATGACTGAAGCAACATTACCAATTGACGCCGATATTTGTGCCGTGACCCGCCGCCTTGCAAAATGGTCGAAAAACGATATTTCCAAAAGACATCGATTTGTGTCCCATTACCTGCAGACTGGCGAGATATAACTAAAAATAACAATTCCAAATGAAGCCGATATTGGTGCCACGATCAGCCACCTTGCAAAAATGGTCGAAAAATGACTTCTCCAAAAGACGTCAATTTTGGCATCATGATATGTGCCCTGGCTAGAAATGATTAAAAATAAAATTGCCAAATGACGCCGATATTGGTGCCGTGACCCGTCGCCTTGCAAAAATGGTCGAAAAATGAAAAAATGACTTCTCCAAAAGACGTCAATTTTGAAATCATGACATTTGCCTTGGCTAGTAATGACTAAAATTAACATTGCTCATTGACCTCGATATATTTGCCGTGACCCGCCGCCCTGAAAAATGGTCGGAAAATGACTTCTTCGAAAGACGTTGATTTCGGCATCATGAACTGAGCCCTGGCTAGAAATGACTTAAAATAACATTGCCAATTGATGCCGACATTTGTTTGGTGACCCGCTGCCTTGCAAAAATGGTCAAAATATGACTTCTCCGAAAGACATTGATTTTTGATTTATGAAATGCACCGTGGCTTGAAATGTCTAAAAGTAACATTGACAAATGACATCGATATCTGTGCCTTGATCTGCCACCATGCATACATGGTCAAAAAATGACATTGCCGAAAGACGCCGATTTGGGTCCGATTACCTGCAGCCCGGCGAGAAATAATGAAAAATAACAATGCCAAGTGAAGCTGATATGGTGCCGTGACCCGCCACCTTACAAAAATGGTTGAAACATAACTTCCCAGAAAGAAGCCATTTTTGGCCTCAAGTCATGCGACCTGGCTAGAAATGACTAAAAATAACATTGCCAGTTGATGCTGAAATTTGTGCGGTGAACCGCCGCCTTGCACAAATGGTCGAAAAATGACTTCTTCGAAAAAGTTGATTTCGCGTCATGAAATGCTCCCTGGATAGAAATGACTAAAAATAAAATTGACAATTGATGCCCATATTTGTGCCCCGACCCGTGGCTTGCATAAATGATCGAAAAATAACTTCTCCAAAGACGTCAATTTTGGCATCATGACATGTGCCCTGGATAGAAAAATAACATTTTCAATTTTTGCCGATATTTGTGCGGTGACCCGCTGCCTTGCAAAATTGGTCGAAAAATGATTTCTTCGAAAGATGTTGATTTCGCATCATGAAATCCTGGCCTGACCCGCAGGCTTGCATAAATGGTCGAAAGATGACTTCTCCAAAAGACGTCAATTTTGGTATCATGACATGTGCCCTGGATAGAAATAACCAAAAATAACATTGCCAATTGATGCCGAAACTTGTGCCGTGACCCACCGCCTTGCAAAAATGGTCCAAAAATGACATTGCCGAAAGAATCTGATTTGGGTCCCATTACCTGCAGTCTGGCAAGAAATTACTAAAAATAACAATGCCAAATGAAGCCGATATTGATGCCGTGACCCGCCACCCTGCAATAATGGTCTAAAATCGACATTGCCAAAAGACGTCGATTTGGGTCCCATTACTTGTAGACCGGCGAGAAATAGCAAAAATTAGCATTGCGATATGATGCTGATATTGGTGCCATGACCCGCCGCCTTGCAAAAAGATCGAAAAATGACTTCTCCAAATGTCATCAATTTTGGCATCATGATATGTGCCCTGGCTAGAAATGATTAAACATAAAATTGCCAAATGACGCTGATATTGGTGCCGTGACCCGTCGCCTTGCAAAAATGGTTGAAAAATAACTTCTCTGAAAGAAGTCATTTTTGGCCTCATTTCGCGTCATGAAATGCTCCCTGGCTAGAAATAACTAAGAGAAATGTTGACAAATATGCCGAAACTTGTGCCATGACCCGCCGCCTTGCAATAATGGTCAAAAATGACATTGCTGAAAGACGCCGTTGTGGGTCCCATTACCTGCTGCCCGACGAGAAATAACTAAAAATAACGATACCAGGTTAAGCCGATATTGATGCCGTGAACCTCCGCCTTGCAAAAATGGTTGAAAAATGACATTGCAGAAAGACATCGATTTGGGTCCCATTACCTGCAGACCATCGAGAAATAACTAAAAATAGCCTTGCGAAATGACTCCGATATTGGTGCCATTACCAGCTGCCAAGCAAAAATGGTCGAAAAATGACTTCTCCGAAAGTCATTGATTTTGGCTACATGAAATGCACAGTGTCTAGAAATGGCTAAAAATAACATTGACAAATGACGCCGATATTTCTGTTGTGACCTGCCGCCTTGCAAAAATTGTTGAAAAATAACTTCTCTGAAAGAAGTCAATTTTGGTCTCAAGACATGCGACCTGGCTAGAAATGACTAAAAATAACATTGAGAATTGATGCCGATATTTGTGCCGAGACCAGACACCTTGCAGAAATGTTCAAAAAATGACTTCTTCGAAAGACATTGATTTCGCGTCATGAAATGCTCCCTGGCAAGAAATGCATAAAAATAACATTGACAAATGATGCCGAAACTTGTGCCATGACCTGCCGCCTTGCAAAAATGGTTTGTAAAAGACATTGCCGAAAGAGGTCGATTTGGGTCCCATTACCTGTAGACCGGCAGGAAATAACTAAAAATAGCATTGGGAAATGACGCCGATATTTTTGCCGTGACACGCCGCCTTGCAAAAACAGTCGAAATATGAATTCTCCGAAAGATATTGATTTTGGTTTCATGAAATGCACCGTGGCTAGAAATGGCTAAAAATAACATAGACAAATGAGACCGATATTTGAGCCGTGACCCTCCACCTTGCAATAATGGTTGAAAAATGACATTGCTGAAAGATGCAGATTTGGGTCCCATTACCTGCAGCCCGGCAAGAAATAACTAAAAATAACGACAAATGAAGCCGATATTGGTGCCGAGACTGGCCACCTTGCAAAAATGGTTGAAATATAAATTCTCTGAAGGAAGTCAATATTGGCCTCAAGACATGCAACCTGCCTAGAAATGACTAAATATAACATTGACTATTGAGACCGATATTGTGCGGTGACACGCTGCTGTGCGAAAATTGTCGAAAAATGACTTCTCCAAAGACATCAATTTTGGTATCATGACATGGACCCTGGCTAGAAATGACTAAAAATAACATTGCCAATTGATGACGATATTTGTGCAGTGACCCGCTGCCTTGGAAAAATGGTCGGAAAATGACTTCTACAAAAGACGTCAATTTTGGCATCATGACATGTGCCCTGGCTAGAAATGACTAAAAATAACATTGACAATTGATTCCGATATTTGTGTCATGACCCGCCGCCTTCTTAAAATGGTCAAAAAATGACATTGCCAAAAGACGTCGATTCGGGTCCCAGTACCTGCAGACCAATGAAAAATAACTAAAAATAGCATTGCGAAATGACGCCGATATTGGTGCCATGATCCGCCACCTTGCAAAAATGGTCGAAAATTAACATTACCAAAAGATGCTGATTTGGGTCCCATTACCTGCAGCCTCGTGAGAATTAATTAAAAATAACAATGCCTAATGAAGCCGATATTGGTGAGGTGACCCGCCACCTTGCAAAAATGGTCGAAAAATGACTTCTTCGAAAGACGTTGATTTCACGTCATGAAATGCGCCCTGGGTAGAAATGACATTGACAAATGATGACGAAACTTGTGCCGTGACCTTGCAAAAATGGTGAGAAGTTGACATGGCCGAAAGACGTCTATTCGGGTCCCATTACCTGCAGACCTGTGAGAAATAACTAAAAATAGCCTTGTGAAATGACGCAGATATTTGTGCAGTGACCCGCTGCCTTGCAAAAATGGTCGAAAAATGACATTATCAAAAGAGGCCGATTTGGGTCCCATTACCTGCAGCCTGGCAAGATATAACTAAAATAACAATGCCAAATGAAGCCGATATTGGTGCCGTGACCTGCCGCCTTGCAAAAATGTTTGAAAAATAACTTCTCTGAAAGAAGTCGATTTTGGCCTCAAGACTTGCCACCTGGCTAAAAATGACTAAAAATAACATTGACTATTAACACTGATATTCGTGCGGTGACCAGCTACCTTGCAAAAATGCTCGAAAAATGACATTGCCGAAAAACGTCGATTTGTGTCCCATTGCCTGCAGGCCAGCGAGATATAGCTAAAGATAGCATTGCGAAATGATGCTGATATTGGTGCCATGACCCACCGCCTTGCAAAAATGCTCGAAAAATGACTTCTCCAAAAGATGTCAATTTTTGCATCATGACAGGTGCCCTGGCTAGAAATGACTAAAAATAACATTGCCAAATGACCCCGGTATTTGTGCCGTGACCAGCCGTCTTGCAAAAATATTCCAAAAATGACTTCTCCGAAAAACATTGATTTTGGCTTCATGAAATGCACCGCGGCTAGAAATGGATAAAAATAACATTGACAAATGACGCCGATATTTGTGCCATGCCCTGCCGCCTTGAAAAAATGGTCTATAAATGACATTGCCGAAAGATGACGATGTGGGTCCCATTACCTGCAGCCCTGCGAGAAATAATTAAAAATAACGAAACCAAATGAAGCTGATATTGGTGCAGTGAACCGCCGCCTTGCAAACATGGTCGAAAAATAACTTCTCTGAAAGAAGTCGATTTTGGACTCAAGAGATGCGTCCTGGCTAGAAATGACTAAAAATAACACTGAAAATAGATGCTGATATTTGTGCCGTGACCCGCCACCTTGCAAAAATGGTGGAAAAATGACATTGCTGAAAGACGTCGATTTGGGTCCCATTACCTGCAGACCGGCGAGAAATAACTAAAAATAGCATTGGGAAATGACACCGATATTGGTGCCATGACCAGCTGCCTTGCAAAAATGGTCGAAAAATGACTTCTCCAAAAGATGTCAATTTTGGCATCATGACATTTGCTCTGGATAGAAATGGCTAAAAATAACATTGACAAATGACGCTGATATTTGTGCCGTGACCCGCCGCCTTTCAAATATGGTTGAAAAATGACTTCTCCAAAAGACATTGATTTTGGCTTCATGAAATGCACCGTGGCTAGAAATGGCTAAAAATAACATTGACAAATGACTCCGATATTTGTGCCGTTACTCACCGCCTTTCAAATATGGTCCAAAAATGACATTGCCGAAAGATGCTGATTTGGGTCCCATTACCTGCAGCCTGGAGAGAAATAACTAAAAATAACAATGACAAATGAAGCTGATATTGGTGCCATGACCTGCCGCCTTGCAATAATGGTTGAAATATGACACTGTCGAAGGACGCCGATTTGGGTCCCATTACCTGCAGCCCAGAGAGAAATGACTAAAAATAACGTTGACTATTGACGCCGATATTTTTGCGGTGACCCGCCGCTTGCAAAAATGGTCGAAAAATGACATTGCTGAAAGACACCGATTTGGGTCCCATTACCTGCAGCCCGGCAAGAAATAACTAAAAATAACAATGCCAAATGAAGCCGATATTGATGCTGTGACCCACCGTCTTGCAAAAATGGTTGAAAAATAACTTCTCTGAAAGAAGTCGATTTTGGCCTCAAGACATGCGACCTGTCTAGAAATGAATAAAAATAACATTGACTATTGACGCCGATATTTGAGCGGTGACCTGCCACCTTGCAAAAATGTTCAAAAAATGACTTCTCCAAAAGACGTCAATTTTGGCATCATGACATGTGCTCTGGCTAGAAATGACTAAAAATAACATTGCCAATTGATGCTGATTTTTGTGCGGAGACCCACCGCCTTGCAAAAATAGTTGAAAAATGACTTCTTCGAAAGACGTTGATTTCCCGTCATGAAATGCGCTCTGGCTAGAAATGACTGAAAATAACATTGACAAATGATGCCTAAACTTAAGCCGTGACCCACACCCTGGCAAAAATGGTCGAAAAATATCATTGCCGAAAAACGTCGATTTGGGTCCCATTACCAGCAGATCGGTGAGAAATAACTAAAAATAGCATTGTGAAATGATGCTGATATTGGTGCTATGACCAGCCGCCTTGCAAAAATGGTCGAAAAACGACTTGGTGATGCTTGCATCTATGACTTCTGATCTTTTTCCCAGGTTTTCTAACTCCAGGGTTGTCTCCCTTTGTGGTTTCTTAATTGTTTCTATTTCTATTTTTACTTCCTGGATTGTTCATTTCCTCCATCTGTTTGATGGTGTTTTCCTGTAATTCTGCCACTTTGAATGTGTTTTCCTGTAATTCTCTAAGGGATTTTTGTGTGTCCTCTTTAAGGCCTTTTAGTTGTTTACCTGTGTTCTCTTGTATTTCTTTAAGGGAATTATTAGTATCCTTCTTAAAATCTTCTATTATCATTATGAGATTTAATTTTATGCCTGAATCTTGTTTTTCTGGTGTGTTGGGGTATCCTGGGCTTGCTGTGGTGGGAGATCTGGATTCTGATGATGCCAAGTACCCTTGGTATCTTTTCCTTATGTTCTTGAACTTGCCTTTCACCATCTGGCTATCTCTGCTGTTAGCTGATCTTATTCTCTTTGACTGTGACTTCTCTTTCCTTCAAGCCTTGGTGTCAATACTCCTTGAAGACCAGTTCTCTCTGAGAGTAATTTGGGTTTGGAGAGGTGTGGTACAGGGTCACCTCTGGGGTGCAGACAGAAACCAGAAGTATCTAGTCCCCAGATGTTCCTTGTTTCCTGTGTACTGATGGCTTTGGAAGGGTCCCTCTAGATCCAGTGAATGTGAACAGAAGTGGTGGTCTTGCCTGTGCTTGAAGGAGTGTAGGCACTCCTGGGATACCAGCTCTCTCCTGGCACTTTTGAGTATGGAGCTTTCTGTCACGGGATCCACTCCCGAGCCACCAAAAGAAACCAGAAGACCACTCCTCTTTCCCTGTGTCCTGGGTAGTCCAGGTGTGTCCCTCTAAGCAGACAGGCTTTCCCACATTCCTGGAAGGCTAGTTTTCTTCCAGCACTATTTGGCTATGGAGCCCTGGTGGCCCAGGCATAGGTCTCCCACCATAGGTGGAAACCCGAAGGTTCCTTGCTCCCAGTTGTTCCTCAGTCCCTGTTTCCCAAGGATTCCTGGGGATTCTCTCTCTCTCTCTCCTCTCTCTCTCTCTCTCTTTCTACAGTGAAACTGGAAAGATCTTACACTAGCAACTTATCAGCACATCTCAGAGCTCTAGAACAAAAAAAAGCAAACACACCCAAGATGAGTAGAAAGCAGGGAATAGTCAAACTTAGAGCTGAAATCAATCAAATATAAACCAAGAGAACAAAACAAAGAATCAACAAAACCAAAAGCTGGTTCTTTGAGAGAATCAACAAGATAGATAAACCTCTAGCCAAAGGGCCCAGAAGCAGTATGCAAAGTAACAAAATCAGAAATGAAAAGGGAGACATAACAACAGAATTGGAGGAAATTAACAAATCATTCATCAGATCTTCAAAAGTGTATACTCAAAGAAAGGAGAAGATCTAGATGAAATGGATGGTTTTCTAGACAGATATCACATACCAAAGTTAAATCAAGAGCAGATAAACTACCTAAACAGGCCCACATCCCATAAGGAAATAGAAGTCATTGAAAGCCTCTCAAACAAAGAAAGCACAGGACCAGATGGATTTAGTGCAGAATTCTACCAGACCATCAAAGAAACCTGATAGCAATATTCCTCAAAATGTTATGTAAAGTAGAAAGAGAAGGAATGCAACCTAATTCATTTCATGAAGGCACAATTATTCTGATACATAAACAACACAAGGACCCAACCAAAAGACAACTTCAGACCAAACTTGCTTATGAATATCAATGCAAAAATATGCAGTAAAATTCTTGCAAACCAAATCCAAAAACACATCAAACCATCATTCACCACGATCAATTAGGCTTCATCCTAGGGATGCAAGTTGGTTCAGTATATGAAAATTCATTAATGTAATCCACTATATAAACAAACTTAAGAAAAATATCACATGATCATCTATGTAGATGCAGAAAAAACATTTGACCAAATATAATACTCCTTCATGTTAAAAGTATTGGAGCGATCAGGAAACAAGGCCAATACCTAACATAATGAAGGCAATATACAGCAAACCAATAGCCAATATCAAATTAAATGGAGACATACTTGAAGCAATCTGACTGAAATCAGGGACAAGAGAAGGATGCCACTCTCCCCATATCTATTCAATATAATGCTCAAAATGCTAGCTATCTAGAACAATAAGACAACAAAAATATATCAAGGGGATACAAATTGTCAAAGAAGCAATAAAGGTATCACTATTTGCAGATGATATGATAGCAACCCCCAAAACTCTGCCAGAGATCTTCTCCATTTGATAAACAACGTCAGCAAAGTGGCCTTATATAAAATTAACTCAAATAAATCAGTAGCCATCCTTTATACAAATAATAAACTGGCTGAGAAAGAACTTTGGGGAATAACTACCTTCACAATGGCCACAAATAATATAAAATTTCTTGGGATAACTCTAACCAAACAAGTGAAAGATGTCTAACCATAACTTCAAGAAAGATCTCAGAAAATAGAGAGATCTCCCATGCCCATGGACTGTTAGAGTTAATGTAGTAAAAATGGCCATCTTACCAAAGGAAATCTACATATTCAATGCACTCCCCATCAAAATCCCAACACTAATTTTCAGACATGGAAAAAGCAATTCTCAAATTCATCTGGAAAGGCAAAAACCCAGAATAGTGAAAATAGTACTTCACAATTAAAAAAAAAAATGGCTGAGGGAATCACCATCTCTGACCTCACACTTTACTACAGAGCAATAGTGATAAATACTGCATGGTATTGTTACAGAGATAGACACATTGATCAATGGAATAGAAGTGAAGACTCAGAAGTAAAACCACACACTTATGGACACTTGATCTTTGACAAAGAAGTCAAATGTATACAGTGGAGTAGAAACAAACATTTTCAACAAATGGTGCTGGTCGAACTGGCTGTTGATATGTAGAAAAATGAAAATAGATCCACATTTGTCACCTTGAACAAAGATAAATTCTAAGTGGTTCAAGGACCTCAATAATGAACAAGATACATTAAATCTAACAGAAGAGAAAGTGGGAAAGAACCATGAATTTATTGACACGGGGAAATTTTCTAAACAAAACTCTAATGGTGCATGCTCAAAGATCAAGAATTGATAAATCGGACTTCATGAAAATGGAAAGCTTCTGTAAGGCAAAAGACAATAGCCAATACAATACAATCAGCAACCTACACGATTGGGGAAAAAATCTTCACTAACCCCATATATGATAGAGAGCTAATATCTAAAACATATAAAGAACACAGGAAGGTAACCACCAAAATCCGAACAACCCAATAAAAAAATGGGGTACAGAACTAAACCGAGAATTAACAACAGAGGAATCCTGAATGGCTGATAAAGCCCTAAACAAGTGTTCAAAGTCCTTGGTGATTAGAGAAATGCAAATCAAAAGGACCCTAAGATTCCACCTTATACCAATTAGAATGGCTAAGATCAAAGCCTCACATGACAACACATGTTGGCAAGGATGTGGAGAAAGAAGAACACTCAACCATTGCTGGTGGAATTGCACACTGGTACAACCACTTTGGAAATTAATCTGGAGGTTCCTCAGAAAACTGGAAATAGATCTACCCAAAGACCCAGCAATACCACTCTTGGAATACCGAAAAAAGATGCCCCACGATGCCACAGGGGCACATGTTCCACTATGTTCATAGCAACCATATTTATAATAGCCAGAAGCTGGAAACAATCTAGATGTCCCACAACAGAAAAATGGATGCGGAAAATGTGGTTCATTTATACAATGGAATATTACTCAGCTTTAAAAATGAGGACATCCTGAGTATTGCAGGCAAATGGATGGACCTAGAAAATATTATCCTGAATGAGGTACTCAGACCAAAAGAGACATTCATTGTATGTACTCACTAATTAGTGCATATTAGCCAAATAAATAAATAAATAAATAAATAAATAAGTAAAAACAAAAAAAATACAGAATACTCCAGATACAGTCCAAAGAATCCAAAAGGGTCAATAAGCTGGGGGACTCAAGTAAGGATGTCTTATTCCTACTTTCAAGAGAGAAGAAAGCAACCACAAGGGGTGAGGAAGGGAAAGGGAATGGGGGCAAGAGGGAACATGATCTGGTATTGGGTGGGAAGAAAGGACTGAAGTCCTAAGGCCCAGCAGGAAGAATGGAAACAGGAAACCTCAAGAGTTAGGAGGTGTACAGACCCTCCAGAATGTACCTGAGACTTGGGAGGTGAGAGACTCTCAGAACTCAAAGAGAGTGTCCTTAGATGAAATGCCCTACATTAGGGAGAAGGAACTTGTAGATCCCACCTCCAGCAGAAAGTGAAGGATGGTGTTCCCTTCCAACAGTCAAAATTCTGACCCATAATTGTTCTTGTCTGAAAGAACTGCAGGAATGTAAATGGAGAGGATCATGAGGAAGAAAGGTCCAGGGACAGGCCCAAAGTGAGGTCTAGCTCAAGGGGAGGCCCTAAGACCTGACACTATTATGGAGGCTATGGAGGACTCACACTTTAAACTAGGATTGCTTGAGAGAAAGATGTAGCTGCTAGAGGTTCCTGGTGATGTAGCTGCTAGAGGTTCCTAGTGTCATGGCAGATCCACAAGTATTCACCACCAGAAGAAAAAGATTTAAGAAGGCGTACAAGATTTGGTTTTAGTTGTTGCACCCAGAGATTGAGTTACCATTGTTTCAGAGCAAAGTTTGTGTGCTGTATTTCTTCTCACCGCAACTTGACTGTGCTCCAGAGAGAAAGGTACAGTGGCAAAGAATAGCTTTACCTTATGGCTGTGGGGGTATTGAAGCATGGGGCTGACATGGTAGTGATCTTCCAGTAGGAACCTAGTAAGCTGGGTGGAGAGATTTGGAGTGCTGAGTCAGAGTTCCCATGAGGTAAAAACTATTCAGCCGTTCCCCACCAGTGCATGGCCATCCAGACCACTGTGACAGAGAGTTGCTAGCAGAAGCAGGGGAAGCTTGTTTGTCCTTTTTTATTATTTCCTGCAATAGATGGTGAACCAATGTGTTGGGCCAGAATCCACTAGAAATTTAAGATTATTCTTCTGTGAGTTAGGGTTTTATTTTATTTTTATTTTTATTTTGTTAAGTGAGCACTAAGACTTACATGTACTCAAACACAGGAGTTGAAAAACTGAAAGCAGCTCTGAGGTCCCCTGCTGTGGGGAGTTGCTGGATGCTCTGAGTAAGGAGAGAGAAGGAGGATTGAAGTTGACTACTTCTTAGGACAGATAATGATTTGACTGTGAATTTATAAATTTGGGATTATTAGCTTTTAGGAAATGTTTATATAAAGATTTTGTTTGGAGTTAGTCACTAACTCTAAGTAGAAAGTGCAGTGATAATCAATGACTGCTAACACAGATATTGTTAATAAGGTTTTGGATCAAGGTAGAGAGATAAACAGATAGATGGTGTAACAAGATGGCTGCTCTAGGAAGAAAGCAGAACAGATAGATTGCACACTAATACACCTTACGGGATACTCGAATTCTGTCTAATATGGGCTCCACAGGAATCATGGGTTATATTTTTGTTTGGCAAAATAAATAAGGCCTAATAATAGGCACATACAGTATTTTAGCTTACTTCATTTGTTTTGGATTATTTTAATGTTCAAAATGGGTGTGATTTTGAGTTTTGTGGTTATACAATTCCTCTGGGAGAGAGTTCTAAGTAAAGGGTTTACTCATTACTGGCCCAAGGATGTGCTGATTTGAGAGAAAGGTCTTGTCTTTGCATTTTTAGAAAAAGTGTTTAGTGTCTACATATCTTTCTGAGTACTATAGATCAGATTTCATAGAGGTAGACCAACAGAGAACCAGATTCCTGATAATCAAACAACAACAACAAAAAAGGTTATCTTGATGATATTAAAATTTTGTTTTGAGATTTGTATATTATGGAATATACAGCCTTTAGAAATCTTATTGTCAGACATGCTGAACTGACTTGTTTCAATTCCTGATGCCTTGGATTTTCAGCAGGATACAGTCAGGACATAGGCATCAGAGACTAAACCAATCATTGGTGTGGCCTTCTTAAGGCCAAAAAACTCCCCTAAATTCCCTACCACCCCCCTTTCAAAAATATCTCAACACTTGTATTCAGCTTGAAGAAGTTATGAAGAGTCATCGTTCCAGTTCCCTGGGCTTTGGAGGTTATTATTATAGGTTGTCTTTCTAGGGAATTTAGAAATGGTCATAATTGTAACAGGGAGGAAATAGCTAGAATTGAATGTATAGCCATAATCTCTATTGGCAGAAATCTTTATAATTGTTACTGAGCTGAAGTAATAATTTTTTAAATGTTACAGAATGTATTTTGATGCAAAATCAAGAGTTTCATTGGTATAAATTTCTTCTATTGCTACTAAAAGCTTAAAAGTACAGGGCTTAGACCCAGTCCTTCTATAACTGTTATTATAAACTGATCTGAGATGGTTAAGCCTGTGAGTTAAGGGCCAAATAACAAATTCATGGCTCTAAGTTTATTGTTAGGGTGTTTTCAAGATATTTACTTAGAAATAGCTGAGAGTAGTTAATGGGAACAGTCCAGATTACTTTACATAGATAGTTGGTTTTCAAAAACATCAGAAATCTACAGAATGTGATATTTAATATTATTTAATTCACTTATTGCTGCGACAAATCTGTTCCTAACAGCTTCTCATTTGTGGAGTCAAAGAAACAGGTGAGCATCATACCTCCAGGTGAAGCTGTACATTGTGGCTAGGTGGCCACTGAACAGAAATTTCCTTTCTCTCCTTCAGACCTATACTGTTCTTGAAAGGACACAATTTACAGGTCAGGATAGCTTAGTTCTGCTGAGACAGAAGAAGCATTCCCTTAATAATTCCTGTTTCTCAAAGATCTGTCAGAGGATCCTGGGCCAGAAGGCTGGAGACTGATGCTCCAACTTCCTGACTAACTGGCACTATACAAATAGGCAGCTGTCTCTACGATTTGTCTCAGATCTGGAAGCTGTGTTAGGTTTCCTATATATTTTCAGTTTATGTCAGTCATTCTTAGATTTCTGGCGGGGTTGAAAAACTACCTATAATCTCATAGTCAACCCAGGCTATTTACTTTGTGAGAACAGATATGGGAGGGTGGTTATCAGATGACATACAATCTAAAGCCAGGTCATAAGTCATGTGTAGAATTATAAGACTTTTACTTAGGACATATGACATTTTTCTATCGTTATGACATAAATGGTGAACTGGGTGTTAGGTCTATCTTGTGCTTTACAAATTACAAAATGGTAATAATTGTGTTCTATTTAAATTTGAGAGAAAGGTTTTGTTTTTTTATTAGAACAGAAAGTGGAAAGTGTTGTGGATGGGCCTATTTCTGCTTAAATTTTGATGCTTATTACTCTCTCGTGGGATGGGTTGCAGACAAGGTGTCGAGTCACATACTCAGGTGATTTCTTGTGAACCAATCCCCTAATGAATAAAGGAGCCAATCACTGGAAAAGTAGGAGGGACTTCCTGGTTGGATAGGGGAAGAGAGGAGGAGGAGGAGGAAAGAGAGATTGTCTTTTGGACAGGGATAGTTTGAGGGCCATATATAGATGCTAGAGTTTCCTGATATTATGGCAGATCTGCAAGGATTTACCACCAGAGGAATCAGATTTAGTAAGACTTGCAAGATTAGGTTTTAGTTGTTGTGCCCAGAGATTGAATTACCATTGTTTCTAAAAAACTTAAAAAAAAAAGAAAGAAAAAGAAAAAGAAAACTTTGGCCAATTTGCATAAGAAATGCAGGATCCTCCATGCTTATGATTTCTCCAGCCATGATTTGATTGATTGTTTGCTAATTGTACTGTAATGCCAGATTTACAAGTACCAAGCCTGAATTCCTTTCTGGGAGCAGACTTCAAGTCCAACCACACTTAATTACTTGTATATTTCTAAGTTTGTATCTCTGTTTACTGAGCATATACTGAGTAGTATGAACATGGCTAGATGAAGCATGGGGATTTCTCTGTTACTACTGCATACTCTCTCTCTCTCTCTTTCTCTCTCTCTCATATATATATATATGCATATGAGTACTCAGATGAAGATCAATATATATATTAATATTTTATAGAATCTCATAGATTGAATTTGAATTCCATTGCATTTCATGGTAGGCTTTTTATATACATTTATTGTCGGTTTCTATTTCTACTTTTGTTAAATATATACTCATACTTTTAATTGAGTTATTATTGTTTTTTTAAAAGTTCTTTTTGTATTTACATATTAATCTTTTTCAAATGAGTAATTTATTATTATTTTCATTCATTCTGTTTATTTCTATACAATTTTCTTATTGTTGCCTACAAAAGTTTGGCAAATTCTAGTCTCAGCTTGCTCAAGGGTCCTGAGAGAGGAGTGTTTGGGATTGGTGAAAGAACCAATTTAACTCACGTATAAGTACAAGCTGACAGTTCTGCTCCTGACAGCTCTAGACAGCTCTGCCTAGGTACCTCTCTCTCAAAGACCAAAATATTTTCTTTTACTTACACATCATTTCAGCCATTTACCCTAGGTTCCCTTTTGACTTACCAATTCATTAGCTTATGACCGTAGCACCTTGATTCTTAGAAAGAAAGAGCAAGTACATTTTTTTAACATATCAAATGACTCAGAGTTATGCTTGCCTTTGCAGACACAGACAATAAGCTAGCTGTGTAGGATTCAACTTTGTGATCACCACTGTGAACACACCTGCACCTAAATTCGCTCTCTCTTAAGCTGACCTAGATCTCAGAAATTTGTCTGCCGTTGTAAGCACAAACAATAAGCTTATCTGGGTGGGATCGCATTCTATGATCACCATACTCTCATTTGTCATGCTCCCTTTGAACCATGAGCTTTAAAATATGTACATATTCCTTTACCTTTATTGACTCATCTGTTCCTTTGGGTCTGTGAAGCTCCTCATACAATTCATATTGCATACTTATATTTTCCATAGTTGAGAAATACTGTTTATATTTTCTAGAACTAATGTTTTCAGAGTTCTTTTTCACTGGCTTAAGGGCTATACTGAAGGTCACAGTGTCCATCACCTTTCTGCAGAATACCCGCAAAATCCTTACCTTCCGGACTTATACTATTTCTAATTATCATGGAGTCATTAACCTTGACAGGGAAAATATTTACCAAAGAAGACACCTAAAGTAATTTATACACACATTTATACAAGCAAGCTCCATGCCCACAGCACCCAGCCACGATAGTAATGACCCATAATATATGTCTAAAAAACTTGTTAAATTAGTAGCCAAAACACCAATGTAAAGATAACGTGTGTAAAATTGCATGAAGTAAGCTATGAAAGATCCCATGGCTGTTTTGTTGTTGCTGTTGTTGCTGTTGTTGTTTTTGTTAATTTAGAGTAAGGTATAGTCATTCTGAATGGCAGAATATCAATTCAGAAAATGTTCCTACTATATTAGCCTGTGGCAAGCCTATGTTACATTTTCTTGATTGATGATGTGGAATGTTCCTGGTCACTTTGAACAATGCTAATGTATTCGTGATCCTGGGTGCTGTAAGAAAACAAGCTGAATAAGGAAAGAGGAAGAAGCCAGTATGCTACATTCTTCTAAGGTCTTTTCATCAGTTTCAGTGTCTAGTTTCCTACCCTGCATGAGATCTTGCCTTGAATTTTCTAGATGTTGGACCTGTAAGATGAAATAAACACTTTCTTTCTCAAGTTACTATTGGACATGATGCTCTATCATATCGATGAAAAACATAATGAAGACAGATGTAAAATCCACCATTTTATCTATTCTAAGGCTATGTTAAGCCTAATGATATGTGATCTTGTTTGGACAATCTGACCTATGTTTGGGTAGTGGTTTTACCCTATGCTGGTAATACCACAAGCAATTGAAAAGAGTCTTACTGCTCAGGCTTGACTAGAATGTTTGAAATATCATTAAAGTGCTACATCTTTGTATTTTCCTTCCAGTGTCATTTCTGTTGCATATCCATTCTGCATAAACATGTATTTTCTTTACTACCCTCACTTTAAATTTTTGTAATATTGATATATTTTGGAACTTTTGCTAAATTCTTCCTGAAAAAGAAAGGAAACATAAACCAGAGAGAAAGAGAAAGAGAGAGAGAGAGAGAGATTTTATATTCTAGTTGGTATTCATGTTAATGTTCAGATTACATAAGCTAAGACAGAATTTGAACTTGTAAATACAGTAAAAACTGAGAAACTCTAATCTACCAGTGTTGTAAAACAAGGTTGGCATTGAAATTAATGTTGATTTGACCAAATCCTGTAGGAAGTGACTTAAATAGCTATACATTCTTTCTAAGCCCATTTAATGTATATGTATAATATTTGTGAAATAACTTTTCAGATGCAATTATGAAAAGCCACACATTATCCCTCTGTCCTACTTACTTGATCTTAGTATTTCAGCAAAAAGGTAAAATGTAAAATTACATAATTCTTTATGGAATACAGATTGATCTTTCAATCCTTTCTCATTATGCTTGCCATTTCCTAAATTTCAATCACTACAGGGCACATTTACCCTGGTTATGGATGAATGTTCTGGGTTGGCTTTTGTTTCAAAGGTTATCTTATTATAGCACTAATTTGAGAGTTCTCTATGAGGTGCTCTGTTAAGGAGATATTTAGTGAAATGACTAAATAAAAATGGTCTTGGTCAATCAGATCTTTTTCCTGGGTAAGTGTCAATTTGTGGTAAATAACATAAAGCAGCAGTGGTCACATCCCATAAGTGAACCAAAGTGCAGAGAGAAGCTGATTCATAAACAATAGTTAAGATCTCACATAGAGAATGTAGAATAAAGATATGAAATTTTATACGATGCTAGTCAGATGCATTATAAGAACAGTTGTCTCCCAAGGTGCCAAACTCACCTTGAGATTGTGAAATAACTTCTTGGTTATCATAAGAACTTACTACATTAAAGAAAATATTTCTTTCCCTCAACATATATCAGTTTTTGAATGATCTAATTAATTCTTTATTTTTTAACCTGAAGACAATTACGTTGAATGAAATAGACATAGTATATTATCATACAAAGAGGGGAAAGAGATCTGATAATAAATATTTGATAAAGCAGCACACATTAAGTAATCTCTACCAATTGTAGTTAAAGATTGGTAGGTTCTTTGCTCTTGTAAAATATTCTTTTTTTTTAAACTCAAGAAAATTTTTCATTTGTATGAGTATTTGTGTATGTATGTGTGTATGCACGGGCACATACACACACCCCACATAGAAACACTATTATAAAAACAAAAGGATGGTTAATGTATGTCCATAACTAACATTCCAATGCAATCTGCAGATATTTTAAATCCTAATCAGTAATTATTGTATTAGGAGATGCAAATCAAAACAAACCTAAGATTCTACCTCACACCAGTCAAAATGGCTAAAAGCAAAACTCAGGTTAAAGCAAATGCTGGTGAGGATGTGGAGAAAAAGGATTGTTAGTGGGATTGTAAGATGGTACAACCACTCCGGAAATCTGTCTGGTGGTTCCTCAGAGAATTGGACATAGTATTATCTGAGGACCCAGCTATACCACACCTGGGTATATACCCAAAAGATGCTCCAACATATATCAAGGACACTAGTACACTGCTCCACTGTGTTAATAGCAGACTTATTTATAATAGCCAGTACCTGAAATATATTAAAACAAAATATACACTATTATAGAGAAATATTTTGTTGTTCTTCTCCAAAGAGAAATAATCAAGATGAAAATTATTTTTGTAGGAAATTATATTCTCATTTTAAGGATCATTTATTTTTGTGAGAAGGGTAGTCAAAAGCATAATGTATGTATAACAAGTAGATTTTCAACTACAGTTTCTTCACCTTTGAAATAGGTAGAATAATATTACAGTTGTTTTTATAAGGATTAAGCTAATAAAAAACAGGGGCTAAGAGCAAGAATAACATACAGTAGGTATATTTTGCATACACAGGCCTATATTCAATTCTGAATAGTCTATTTTTTTTTTTGACCCTCAGTGGCTGACTTCTGGCTTTAGGGTTGGTTCCACCATTTAGTAACTCAAAGATTAGAAAAGAATAATTTGTATTGTCTCATACCACTGAAAACAGTCACCTTCTAAATAAGTATATTTGACTATGCTCCCTGAATCAGAAATCAATCATCTATTATGTAAACCTTATCTTCCCCAGGAACCTTAGCATATGAAAGAAATTTTGTGTAGATAATTGTTTGAATTTATACGTTTTTATCCACATGTATTATTTGAATGCAGAGTCAAACCTAGTAAATTGTGTTTTTCTTCAGACTTAATTATCACATATGTCTATATGATGGTTTCACTCAAGCAAGATAAAAGGCACTTTAGCTGATGTTCAGAAAGATACAATTTTCATAGATGTTTAGGGAAAGATTTAACACATGATTCTAATATAATGATCATTCTTCCTTGATGGTTCCTTATTGGCTGTGGAATATGGGTATTTGCAGTTTCATTTTATGTTGTTAAAACAATAAAATTTCATTCTCTCCATAGGCCTCTCAAAATAAACATTCTGTATTCCTTCTACAAATTTGGTGTTTTAGTCTTTTCTGAATATTTCATTTAATACAAGATTTTTATAATATCATTTGTCAATACAATATCCTGGATCTCATTCCACATTAAAAGAAACTTCACAGATAAAGAATTGCAAGGCATCTGCATCTGTATTTGTAAAGTTTTGGCAGAGCTTCTCAGAAGACAGCTATATCAAGATTTTGTCAGCAAGCACTTCTTGGCATATGCCATAGTGTTTGAAATTGGTGGCTACATATGGGATGGATCTCCAGGTGGGCCAGTCATGGCCTCTGCTCTACTCTTTGTCCCTGTAAATATAAACCAACCAGACCACCCAGAGCTCCCAGGGACAAAAACACCAACCAAAAATACACATGTGTCTGGCTGCATATGTATCAGATGATGGTCTTATCTAGCATCAGTGGGAGGGGAAGCTTTTAGTTCTGTGAAAGCTTGATGCACCAACATAGGAAAATGTTAGGGAGGTGAGGTGAAGGTGGGGGTGGGGTAAGAGAGCACTCTCATGGAAGCAGGAGGAGGGGGAATGGCATAGGGTTTGTGGAGGGGAAAGCAGGAAGTAGGATAACATTTGAAATGTAAATAAATAAAATAACCAATAAAAAATAAAAAGAAAAGAATCATAAGGCATAATTTCCTGCTATGACTTTCAGTTTACTGTCTATTGATTCATGGATATGATCTTAGTTGGGTTTCTTACCATACTATACATGAACAGCTGTCTTATGACTTTAAGTCCTTTTTGGACTGTTTCAAAATTAATATAAGATAATGCACAGGCAGGAGTTTGAAACAATTTAATATTACATATAATGATGACAGCTTTCAAAATATCTGCAGCTTATCACATGAAGTCAATTTACATCATGTGAGAAAATTAAATAAGTCTCATTTCTTTCTTTTTTTAATTTTTTGATACTTTATTTACATTTCAAATGTTTTCCCCTTTCCAAGTCTCCCCTTTGGATACTCCCTATGCCCTCCCCCATCCCCCTGCCTTTTTGATGGTATTCCCCATCCCACCCACCCACCCACCCACCCACTCCCATCCTCCTTGGTATTCCCCTATACTGGGGTATCTAACACCCTCAGGCCCAAGGGCCTCTCCTCCCCCTGATAGCCAACAAAGTCCTCCTCTGCCACATATGTGGCCTGAACCATGTGCCCCTCCATGTTTATTCTTTGGTTGGTGGTCTAGTCTCCAGACGCACTGGGGGGTCAGGCCAGTTGACACTGTTGCTCCCTCCATGGGTTTGCAAACTCCCTCAGCTCAGTCTCTTCTCCAACTCCTCCATCTGGGACTTCATGCTCAGTTCAATGGTTGCTGTGAAGTGAATCTTGAGTATTCCGAACTTTCAGGCTAATATCCACTTATCAGTGAGTACATACTATGTTTGTTCTTTTGTGACTGAGTTACCTCACTCAGGATGATATTTTAAAGTTCCATGATGCATTTCTTGTGTCAGAATAAAGACATATATAAGAGTCTTTAACAGAAAACTTTCATGGGACTTCCCTAGTCTTGTTCTATTCAAAGTTTTTGTTCAGCATAGTTCTTCATAAAGTTATGAATTACAACTCAAACTCTAGAGCATATAGTATCAATATTTTTCTCCAAGTAAAAAAAAAAGTTCTGGATACACTGATCTTGGTTATTAGAAAATAATTCAAGTGGCAGTTTAATGTCATGGAGCTAGGAATGTTTTTAATTATATATCTTCAACTTAAAATTTAAACTGGGAATATATTATATTTCAATAAAAAATAAGAAGATAAGGAATAAAATAATCAAAGAAAATTCTATATAATTTGATCATTCAATATAACACAAGTATCTATTCATACATAAAATAAACACATGTAGTTATTTAAAAGTTCACAGAGCATGAACTTAATATTTATTTGGTGTACTGTAATTATAAATATGTGCCATTACCTTCTGTAAGCCCGGTGTTCTTTATTTTTTTCAAAATAAGTGCATTTATATTAAGGCATATGTGGTAAATATTATCCTTAAAGCTAGGAAGCAGGTAATAAATTTTTGTCTTGTAAAGTTCTAATACTGAGAGAAGCATTAATGTAGCACACATAAAAAGTAATAAAAGCAAAGATATTTTAGATAATGTTTATGGCTGTGAAGAAAAGCTTGTGGGTCTAAAAAAATTGATTAACATGAGTTGAGAGTTGAGGAAGGCTTCCCTTCTGAAATGATTTTGATTTGAGATACAAATAAAAAGACTGAGACAACCATAGGGACAGCTAAAATCTGAAGAACACAGAATGAGTGAATTTCCAAAATACACAACCAAAAATTACAAATATTATAACACATAACACGGAAAGTTTACATTACTAACTATATGCAAACAATACCAAAGGCTGTTAAGTACTCCCAGTAATCATTATTGTAATTCTTGATGATAGCTGGATTATGGTACAACAGGATAATATATATATATGTATGTATACATATATATATGTGTGTGTATGTATATATGTATATATAATGTGTGTATGTATATGCATATGATATATATGTATATGTATGTGAATGTATGGAATCATTATATCATTTACTGTTATCATTTCACCATTTAACATTATGCTAGTATGTCAGAACTATCTATACATACCAATATAGTTTGATTCAAAATTATAACCCATGGTTTCACATCCTGAATGCTTATTTCTCAATTTATTGTAATATTTGGGAAGCTGTGGAAGTGATTCACTAGGTGCAGGCATTGGAAGCTAATATTCTGGACCCTCTGTCTTCTTCATAATCTAACAAACAGTAACAGCTTCTTCCACATAATTTTGCCACTACAGACAGAATACAACCCTTTGAAACCATATAAATAAACAAATATTTTCTTCCCTGAGTGGTTTTATCACATATTTATCATGATTGGTGACTACAATTATTTTTACACAGCACCAGAGGGGATAATTTCAAAATTCAATGTGGGGAGAAGGAGAAATGATCACCATTCATTGGTCATTTCTGCCATTGATGACAAAAAGAGAAGCTGTAATGAACTGTATTAAAATTGTGACTTGCAATGTGAACATCCAACAGCAAATCATTACAGGGGATTTTATAGTTATTTAGCAATTTATGAATGATTTTTATATTTCCCTACATGAACAAAAACAACAGGATGAAAGAATTGAAAAGGACATAAACACTGGAATAATTATGAATAATAATGGCAATTGATGAATACAGAGAGTAAAAATTCATGCACTCAATTCCATTTTGTTTATGTAAATACAATGCTAGCTATATTTTGGTTTGCATTAACTCTTCGTTTTGTGATACACACACAGATACACATATGCAGACACACATGCACATGTGAACACTGTCTTAAAACATTTGAAGGAACTTATGGCTGTTACCATCACCTTAAAATGTTTTAGTATAGATATTCTAATAGTATATACATTAATCAGAAACACTAACAGCACTGTTGAACAAATAAAAAACCTCATCATCACATTTCCTCCTATCACCTTAAAAGCAATTTTTAGCTGATTTTTGAAAGTCAATATTCAGTTAAATTCAAACATTATATTTTTAGTTATTTTTATATTTGGCTTATAATCCCTTCATTGAAAAGAACACACATAGTATGTACACACTGATAAGTGAATATTAGCGCAATAGCTTGGAATACCTAAGATACAATTCACAGACCACATGAAGTTCAAGAAGTATGAAGACCGAAGTGTGGATATTTTAGTCCTTCTGATAAGGGGGAAACAAGTACTCACAGGAGGAAATATGGAGACAAAGTGTGGTGCAGAGACTGAAGTAAAGACCATCCAGAAGCTGTCTCATCTGGGGATCCATAACATATACTGACACCAAACCCAGAGACTCTGGTAGATGCCAAGAAGTTATTGCTGACAGTAGTTTAATATAGCTGTCTCCTGAGGGGCTCTACCAGAACCTGACAAATACAGAGGCAGATGCTTATAGCCAACCATTTGAATGAGGAAGGGGTCCCCAATGGAGGAGTTAGAGAAATGATTGAAGGAGCTGACGGGGCCTGAAACAGCATAGGAAGAATAGTAGTACCAACCAACCAGTACCACCACCACTCACGAGATCCCAGGGACTAAACCACCAAACAAGAAGTACATATGGAGGGACCCATGGCTCCAGCTGCATATGTAGCAGAGGATGACCTTGTGGGACATCAATGGGAAGAGAGTCCCTTGGTCCTATCAAAGCTCAATGCCCCAGTGTAGTGGAATGCCAGGGCAGGGAGGCCAGATTGGGTGGTTGGGTAGGAAAGCACCTTCATAGAAGTAGGGAAAGGGAAGACAGGAAAAGGAGTTTCCTGAGTGGAAACTGTAGAAGGGGATAACATTTGAATTGTAAATAAGTAAAATATTCAACAAAAAAGAAGTAAAGCAAACAAGTTGCTAAAAATTAAAAGAAAAATATTCTTCTCAAAAAATGGTGCATAATGATTTTTCATTTCTCATTTCTATTATGCCTTCTACATCATTTGTTTTACTAACAAAGACTATATATTTGTTTTAGGATATAGAAATATCCATTTATTCTTTGAAAACATCATACTTATATGCAACATAGTTTTTTTTTAATCCATCCTATTTCCTTCCTTTCACTCCATTTGTAACTCAATAACTTCTACCCCTTATGACTTCATGTAATTTTGGTATTATTATTATTAATATTTCAATGCATTCAATTGCTTTTGTCTATGTGAAGATGGGTGTGGGGACATCTACTAAGGCGTGGGAAACTTACTGGTGGCCACATTCTCAAAGAAAAATGACTATATCTTCCTTAATAACCATCAGCTACTCATAGCTCCTCTAACGTCTCTCATCTCTCCATGCTGAAATACTGCATAATTTAATTTCCTTGCAAATAATATACAGCCAACTACAATTGTGAAAGAATGTGTGAATCACTCTATCATGTCTAGAAAAAAAAAATCCACATTTCCGTTATCCTCCAACACTTATATTCTTTATATTCACTCTTACATCATGGTTCCCGAGTTTTGGATTAAGGTGAAACTCACATTCACTTATCTCAGCATTTTTGTTAGTTATGGATTTCTGTGTTACTTCCTCCCTATTGCAGAAGCTACAAAAATCTGAGTGTTGGTGAGAGCAGCACAATATTAAAAATTAATTAATTAATTAATTAAAAAATAATAAGTCTAAATTTGTCAGCATGACCATAAGAATAGATACCTACAGGGTATATGATTTCCCCAGTCATGAACAAAAAAAATTACTCAAGTAAGAGGAACTCTACATATTCATTGGCAATCATTACTAGTTATTACCCAAAAGAAGATTACTATCTAGAAATTATAAAAAATTCAAAAACCTAAATATGAATAAAATAAACTAATTTAAAATATGATGTAGAACAGAACACAGAGTTCTTAAAAGAAGAAATACAAGTGGCTAGCAAACACACTTAAAAGTGTTCAAAGTCCTTGATTACAGAAACACAAACTAAAGCCAGTATAAATTCTATTTTCTCTATTAAGAGTGTTCATGATCATGAATACAAATGACCACAAAGATTGGTGGGGATGTATGGAAACAGCCATTCCCATCAACAAGAGTGAAAACTAGTGAGGTAATTTGGGAACTCAGTGTGGAAATGTCTCAGTAACATAGAAATAGTATAACCATATTATCCTGGGTATATACTCAATGGACATTATTTCATACTACAGACATACTTACATATCCATTCTTATTGCACCTAGATCCACAATAACTAGTAAATTGAATCAACTTAGATACATGTACATCAGCTGTTAATCAAATAATGATAATTTGGTACATACACACAATGCAGTACTTCTCAGATGTGGAGAAAAAGAGGATCCTGAAATTCGTTGGTAAATGGAAGGAACTTGAAAAATAATATTATATCTGAGTTTACACAGGCCAGAAGAAAATGCCACATTCTATTCCATTTCTATTCCCTCCCTAAGCCTCTTATCTATGGATCTTATGTTTGTATCTTTTGCTTTATATATTTGACTTGGAGAATGAATGGAAATCCAGGAAAGAAGAAATGATCTACTGGAAATAAATGCTACAAGTGGGGAATATGTAGGTAACACACACACACACACACACACACACACACACACACACACATATATATATAAACACAAACATTAAAAAATACAAAGAAGAGAAAGCTTCATACAAAAAAGGGATGGGGCATGAGGAAGTGTTGGAAGGGTTTAAGCAACACTAAAGGGTTCAGAAAAAGCTATATGGGAACTTATGATCTTGCAACACAATATAAATATAATTAGAAAAGATAGTAGAAGGCAATTGGCATTAAACTTCAACTGGGGAGAAGAAAATATCTGTAGAGTAGCTTTCATAGAATTCTGTATGTTCTGAGGGAGAAAAGGCATCAATTTTACCAGAATTAGACCTTGTATAGTATACTACTCTTCCAGGAAGTTGTATCTGATACCACAATAATACTGTTTGATTGTATATTTGGCTTGCACAGCTGGAAGAATTTCATGACTAGTCCTGGACATCCTGCCAAATTTATTTTCAAGTGCCAACACTACCTACAGAAATAGGTCTGATGGGCTTTTTTATAACATAAGTAAGATTTTTTTGTTCCAAGCATTATTAATTTCCCTGCACAGTATACTCTTCTACTTTAGGTAACACAACCAAATATTTTTCCTATAAGTACCACATATCCCAGAGCAGTGGATTGGATACCACATGACTGTAAATAATTCCCAAGAGTTCAGCTCTAGCCTGAAACACACAGGTGAGACACTCCTATCTACATACCCCAACTACCCACCAGTGGTGAATCCCAGAAAGCCTAGCAGCCTTGGGCTATGTCCTGTCCAGTTGGAGCTTTATATTCATTTCATTCCAAGCCTGTACCAGCTGGGGTCTCAAAGCAGTGATCCATCATTCTGCTTCAGAAAGGAACACACAATAATGATTCACATTCCCTCAGTATAAAGGGCTGAAAAAAAATTTCCAAGCAAACAGAATAGTGGGAGTACCTACTCCAATATCTAATAAATTAGAATCTCAACCAAATATAATCAAAAAGGTAGGGGAAGGGTGTTCCATTTTTATCAATGTAAAAATTCAACAAGATGAAGCTTCAATTCAGAAAATCTATGTCACAAATGCAAAGGCACCTATATTTGTCAAAGAAACTACAAAAGCTCTAACCACACATTGAACCCCACGCAATAATTGTGAAAGACTTCAGAACCCTATTCTCATCAATAAACAGGTAATCAAAAGAGAAAATTATGAAACTAACAGATATTACAAACCAAATGTACCGCATGGATATCTATAGAACCTTTCACCCCTAAACAAAAGAATACAGCATTTTTTCCAGCCCCCCATAAAATCTTCTCCAAAATTGACCATTTACTTAGGGAGAAAGTGAAATTCCTTGGTAAAAGAAAATGTAAATAACCTCTCGCATTCTATCAGATCATCATAGATTGAGGCTGGACTATAACAACAACAGAAATAATAGCCCATACAGGAAATTGAACAACTCTCTACCAATGATAATTAATATGGGTAAGAAATAAAGAAATTAATGATATTCTAGAATTCAATGAAAATGAAAGCATAACTTAGACAAACTTTTGAGATATAATTAAAGTAGTACTAAGAGAAAAATGCATAGAAGTGTCTTCATAAAAAAAAAAAATTAGAGAGATCTCATATAAGTAACTTAACAGCATAAATGAAAGCTCTAGAAAAAAAAGAGCAAATTCACCAAAGATGAGTAGATGGCAGGAAATAGTAAATTCATGGCTGAAATCAATGAATTAGAAAGAAAGAGAAAAATACAAAAAATAACAAAACTATTTTTGAGAAAATCAACAAGATTAACAAATCCTTATTTAAACTAACTAGAAGACACAGAAACAGTATTCAAATTAGAAAACAAATAAAAAGAGAGATACATAACAACAGAAATTGAGGAAATAAAATAAATCATTTGGTTTTACTTCAAAAGCCTATACTCCAAAAAACTTGAAAATCGAAATAAAATAGATAAATATCTAGAGATATATCACTTACCAAAGTTAAATCAAGTTCAAGTAAATTACCTAAGGAGTACCATAACACCTAAGATAATAGAAGCATCCATCAAAAGTCTCCCAACCAAAAAGGATCAGAGCCAGAAGGATTTAGGGCATAATCCTACCAGACTTTCAAAGAATAGCTATGACCAATGCTGTGAAAATTATTCCACAAAATAGAAATAGAATGAACACGACCAATAATTTTCTATTAGGCCATAGTTACCCTGGTACCTAATCAAAACAAAGAGTCAAAAAAGAAAGAGAAGTTCAGATCAATTTCACTTATGAAAATCAACACTAAAATTCTTGCAAATCAAATCCAAGAACATATCAAAAACCTGACCCACCACAAGTAGTCTCCATCCCAGGGATTCAGGGATTAGTCAATATATAAAAATGCACCAATGTAGTCCACTATATAAACATACTGAAAGACAAAAAAAAAAAAAAGATAATCAAAAAGATAATCTCATTGGAAGCTGACAAAACCTTTGACAAAATCCAAAACCTCTTCATGTTAAAAGTCTTGTAGAAATCAGATTTTTAAAGTCCTTAAATAACTGTAATAAATATATAGCAAGCCAATAACCAATATCAGTCTAAATGGGGAGAAACTTAAGGCAAGCCCACTAAGAATCAGATATAGTACTAGTGTGTTCACTCTCTCCCTATCTATTCAATATAGTAGTTGAAGTTCTAGCAAAAAAAAAAAAAAAAAGACAAGAAAGGGTTATCAAGGGAATAAAAAGGTCCAGGTATCATTATTCAAGGTTGATATGATAGTATCCATAAACAATCACCAAACTTCCATAGAACTTCTGACGATAAACAACGACAACAAAATGGCAGGGACTCTGTGAGAGAAGGACAGAGAGGAAGAACAGCATTCAGGATATAAATAAGTGAATAGATAGATAGATGACAGATAGTAGATAGATGACAGATAGATTAGATGGATAGATAGATAGATAGTTAGATAGATAGATGATAGATAGATGATAGATAGATAGATAGATAGATAGATGACCATTTTTGCCTATGGTTTGAAGAAGAGATTTTATTTCAATTTAAGGGGTAAGAAATATCAAGTATGTTTGATTGACTAGAAAATTGTATTCTACTGGATCAAATTAGCCAAGCATTTATTCTAGGATTTACAAATACTAAAATTAAAACTGATTTTTTTTTCTTGACACTAAAATATATAGAATAAGAAAGTCTATAAACTCATAATTTCTATATTCAAATAGCTGGACAGTGAAAAGTGTAAACACTGGAAAGGCAGGACTTCACAGAGTGGAGATTGAATATTGAAATAAAAGCATAGCTCTAGTTATGCAGAAAATGCATCCACATTGCCTTGAGAACTAAGAACTATCCACCAATGGCTTGGATACAAACATTACTGGAGTCAGTCTACGTCCAGGGCTTCAACCAATATAACTCGATTTTCTTTATAGACAGAAACACTGTTAAGTAGACATGTTTTAAGAGTGATATTATAGAATCCCGCAGAGATATCAGGGGAAAAAAAGAAGGCAAAGAAACCTTAACTTCCTTACAATTACAAATTAAATATGTACTAAATATCCCTATTCTACCTTTACCTCTCTACCACTCTAAGTATTCTACCACTTTGCTATAACACCATAACTTATTAGTTACAAGGTGTGAGCAAAATCAGGCTCTGATTCAAGTTCTTCTTTAAAACAAAAATTTCCCCAAAATTCTGAAAATCAGAAATTACGTATCAGTAAGTTGTAGAGAAAGAAGTAAAAGTCATATTTCTTTACTTGATATTCAGTACTCTTCTGTATTTTTTAGAAATTTTCAATAAAAGTCTGTCTATTTTATATACCATTCAGGTGGGTATGAACTAAGTAAATAGCCTTACCAAAGTATGTGGGAACAAAACAAAACAAAAGTCTGAAAACTAAGTAGTATCTTTTCTTTAAAAGATGATAGTCTATTGTTGACTTTGATACTAATAACTCCCATTACTAATATACCCTTTAATATCTTATCAACAACCATGTTAAAATTCCTCTAGGGAAACTATAAACTTGATAGCAAGGTGACTCACATCATTGTTTGTTCTTGGAGATGAAATCACCTTATAATGAGGTGAAAATTTTTCTACTTAAAATAATTTCTATCAGCAAATATATTCTATTCTACAGGGACTTGTAATGCAAAAACCATATGTGATAAGTTTACATTACTATAACTTTAATTATTAAACTACTCATTTATTTTTGTAAACATATTTTATATGTTCTCAAGTCATTTTCCCTCATTAATTTTCCTAAGATCATTGAAAAAACATAACGTTCAGAAATACATATGTATACTTGAAAAATGTAGAAATCCACTACTTCTGTCAGACTAAAGAAGTAACAAAATACCTTTCTGATGGCACTGGGGAAAAATATGAAAATGGCATTTTATTTTATTTGTCATTTTCCTGAGCAGGCTATCCACAGGGTATTTAAACACTTTATTCTCTCTCTCTCTCTCTCTCTCTCTCTCTCTCTCTCTCCCCCTCCCTCCCTCCCTCCCTCTCCCTCTTTCATTTGTCTAAGTTAACAACATAAATATATTCAGTGAACAAAAAAACTAAATAAATTATTTATGTCTCAGATGTCAGATATGTATTTTCTAAATATCATCTGAGACATATTGCAGGAAAAGGAATTAAAGGTAAGATAGATATTTTTCATACATGTTTAATTTGTAATTTTAAAGAAGTCAAATTTTTTTTTGTTTTTTTCTTTCCCCAAAGCTCTGTTGGTCTTCTAGAATGTCAACAATAAAGGCATCAATAGATTTCTAACAATACTTTCTATGGAATTCCACAGGATCAATTGTCCAAATCCAGTCATTTTAATTTTCAAAGAAGAGATTTTGGCACTGGTCTCCATTCTCTTGTCATATGATGTATGTAATAGCTGTATGAATGACAAGAACTTGCTAGCATTCATCTTTAAATTAGTTTTGGTTATTATTAGTCCATGTGTATTATTTTCACTATTTCTAAAAGCTGATTACTCCAAATTTCTTTATCTAGCAAAAAAGTAAGAGCATATTAAAGCCTTTTTAAATACTTATTATTACCTGATAATAAACCCATTAGTGCATTTTCATTTCTTCCTTACTTGTAATATATAATATCATATATTTTATACCATTTTTTCCTTATTTCTAATCTAAAATTGTTATGATAATATCTGTCAATTAGAGAAACAGAATGCTTTCATTAGGGTTTACTGCTGTGACATCATGGCCAAGGCAATTTATAGGTAATATTTAATTGTGGCTATCTTACAGGTTCAGAGTTTCAGTCATTATCATTAAGGAGGAAGAATGGTAGCATCCGGGCAGGCATGGTGCAGGCAGAGAGTTCTACATTTTCATCTGAAGGTTGCTAGTGGATGGCTGACTTTCAGGCAGCGAGGATGAGAGTGTTAACCCACATGCAAAAGGCCATACCTTATAATAGTGCCACTCTTTGGGCCAAGCATATACAAACCATCACATTCCACTCTCTGGCCTCCATAGGCTTTCTCAAACACATGAATCTATGAGGGCCATATGTTTGCATAGCATAGTAAAAAGTACATTTATTCCAACTTCCAAAAGTCTTATAGTCTATAGTAGTCTCAGCAAAGTTAAAAGTCCAAAATTCAAAGTCTCTTTTGAGATCCATCCAGTCACTTAACTGTAATCCCTAAAGCAAGAAAGGAAACCATCTGGGCAAACTCCAAATTCTGCATCTCTATGTCTGATGTCAAAATAGTCTTCAGATCTCTAACACTATTTTCATCTTTGTTGACTGCACTGGACTGTTTTCCTGGACTGTTTCCACTCTACGTTACCTGTGTTTGTGAGCAGATATCTTATGGCTCTGAAATCTCAAAAATCTTGGGCTCTCCAAGGCAACATCAATGAGACAACATCTTATTTCAATGTCTGGAATCCACACATGATCTTCTGGGCTCTTCCAAAGGGATGGCATCACTTTTCCAGCTCTGCCCTCAGTAGCACTCTAAACTCAGGTTGATCCACTGGACTGCCACTGTTTTTCTTGGTGATCACACCATGGTACTGGCATCTCCAATTCACTGGTAAAGTCTGCTGCTTGTAGTCTTCACTAATAGCCTCTCATAGGCTCTCTTCATCGTGCCAAGTCTCAAATCCTTTGCATGACCCTTTAAGTCCTGAGCCATCACCTGCAACTGAGGCTGCACCTTTTCCAAAGGCATTCCATGGCTTCTAACAATGCCAAGACTCAGTTGCTCTCTATGATCTTTTCATGCCTTCAAAACTAGTACCATCTGGGTGACTATTACACATTACCAAGTACAGCTCCAATGTGTACAACCTTGGCTATCTATGGAACACAGCTTCTTAGTGATCTCAGAAAACAATTCCTGGAAGATTTCACCTCAGTGATTCTGGTCTCTTCTTAATCATGCATAATTTCTTAGATCCAGCTAATCAGCATCAATTGTCTTGGTAGTCCATTCTGTTATTGACTCTCAGACCATAGCCACATGGCCAAAGCTACTGAGCTCTCCTGCTTTCAGGAGTTGGAACATGGCACCCTTGATCTATTACATTAATACTAGCTTTCTGTTTTCTATGTTCTTTGCTACCTAAACTTGGCTGTCCTGGATCTTGGTTTGTAGATTGACCTTCAGCTTAAAGATCTGTCGGCCTGTCTCCTGGGATTAAATGTGTATACCACCATTTCTGTATCTTAGCTGGGTATGCTCTTGCCTCAAAGTTCCCCTTCCGTAATCTGCTATCTCCTAGAACAGAGTATTCAGTTCCATTTCACTTGCTAGTGCTCCTTTAATATTCAAATCATGTATTTTATATTTTTCCTTTCTAAGCTTGCTATATTCGTTCAAAGTGCTTGTCATGATACTTAACCAGAGAATAAAGTCTCTATTGGGCTTTTCTGAGAGTTCCTTTGTCAATGCAATTAATATACTTCTCTTTACCTTAGTCTCAGGAAGACTCTTCATATAACGGCCAGAAAGAACCACATTCTTCACCAAAATACCAAAAAATAGTGTCTAGGCCATGTACTGAAATTCATCTCCACTTCTTTGGCCAGATATGTACAGTTTAAATCACTAACAGCACCAAAGTCTTCCATATTCCTACTAGGATGGCCCCTTAAATCCCCCTTAAAAAGGTTCCATGGCCTTGCAAATCCAAAGTCCTCAAAATCCACATTCTATCAAACAATAGAATAGACAGGCCTATCGCAACAATACTCCAGTCCCTAGTACCAACTTCTTCTTAGAACTTTACTGATGAGACATCATGACCAAGTAAACTTGTAGACAAAATTCAATTGTGGCTAGCTTACAGGTTCAGATGCTCATTATCATCATAGTGGGAGCATGGCAGCTCATCGTGCAGGCAGAGTTGAGAGATCTATATCTTTATTAAAGGCTGCTAGTGAAAGACTGACTTCCAGGAAGCTAGGATGAGAGTGTTAATCCCACACCCACAGTTATACATCTATTCCAACAAGGCCATACCTCCTAATAATGCCACTCTCTGGGATAAGCATATACAAACCATCACAGGGAACTTTTATTATGCGGAATAATATTTTGATCAGGCATAGATACATTTAAGAGAAAGGAATTCATGTAAATAGCAAATTTAACAAACCAATAAATGTTCATTAGCTATACATAATTTAAGATGAGCAGTGGTTGTGAACAGTGCCAGACAAGGATCTATAGCAATGTTCCTATCCAACTAAAAATGTAATGAGAAATGTATGTTTAAGTTGAATCTTAATTCACTATTTGTTGGAGTGAAATAATCTATGGTCTGTGGTCAAAACTAATTGAATACTGAGTATTTGCAAGGTTGACTCTGAGACAAATAGAGCATGAACATTGGCTTTTGCTTTCTTGAACCTTCTGCACATTCTGTTGGCTTTGAAATTGCTCTAGTATGTCATTGGAGCAAGATAGAATCTAGAACCATAGTAAACTGGCCAAGATTATTCCTTCCTTTGAGGATGTTGGCAGCTAGATAAGAGAGGCACACAAATATATCTTTTCTAATATTTAATTATTCTTACAATAATTACTTAGGTTCATGCCTAAAATCTGTGTCATTGTTTTCATTATTTTATGAGTTGAAGAAAGTACTTTTTTCACATACACCCAAAAAGAATCCCACAAAGAAATTCCACTGTGGGCTGTGATGAGTAACATGTTAAGAGGAGTTTGATGGCTTATAATATCTGCTTAAAAATATTTGGGCATCTAGATGAACAGACAGAATGTAGATATTTTCAGAAGGTAACACTTTCAATTCATAATCAGGCACATAGGAAAAGGAACACATCATCATGCTATAGTCTCAATTTTTCTTTTTAGTATACATTCCAGTGTAAAGAAGAGACCAAACTGGAGGTAATTCTGGTAATTACAACTTACTTTACTTAGAGTAAGATATGAATATCAAAAGGATGTATAATTTCTCTCCTTCCAAGTAAGAAGTTCCTTTGAGGCATAGCTCTATATAATCAACTAACTCAACTTATATATTATTTTCTGTTTTTAACAATAGACTTCTCCAGATGTAGCTCTCAGCAGTTTCACATTAGTGTCTCATCATCTCTATATTAGAAGGTATAAGTCTCATTTCTGAAAACAGATTTTGAAACTACTGGAATTATTTACCTGGAAGAGAAATTCTATCAAAGGAAGGTTTGGGGGATTCATGTGAATTTAGAATAAACTAGAGAAATAGTTATGAGAGTGGCATAAATCATGTGAAAGAATATAACTGAATATTTGGGAAGTATAAGAGAATGATGATAAATTTATATGATGTATAGGATGATTGTGGGTAGTCAGAAGGTGCTGAGGACTGAGAGGGTCTGAAAACTTCTAAGACTTGATATTCTGCCACAGTTCATTATATTCTTCTCGGTTTTATTATATTCTTCTCGGTCTTCCTTTAAGTTAAAGAGCAAGTTTTTATGTGATGAAATGATATGTCTGATCCTTTTCATTTATATTCTTCTCATAAATCCATGCCGTTTTGAGCATGTATGTAATATATAAGTTGCACAAATCTCTGTTTGTACTGTACAAGATTTCCATGAAATATCTGGTACTTTGTTTTGTATGCAGGCCATGCATATGGTAGCTCAGCGACCAAACTACAGAAATATAAGCACAGTCTCCTCCAGTAACCAAAGTACATGCTTTTCTCCTGAATGCATTATAAGCTTCTTTTAAGCAAGTATTTTATTGTATTAACTATAACAGTTTATTTATAATAAAATGTCAATAAATGCTGGTGAATTTGGTAAATTCCCATGCTTAGTACATGTTTTCCAATGAAACATATTTAGAAAACTGTTTTTTTTTTTTAAGATTGAATGTTAGATTTTGCTTTAATATTGGATGATTGTGTAGTTCATGATAATCTAGAGTTGGTGCTCATGGACTTTACATCTTGAAATTACCTGTTAACATGTTAGCCATGACATTATGGTTCTTGATCTACATCTCTGTGTACATGAATATATGCATGTAGAATTTCAGACTTTTTGTATCTTCCTGAATGTTTCCCAGATAATTGGGCCATTTTTTTCCCCTTGAGTCTTATATGAAGACCATTATCAGCCATATCAGATTATATAACTACCTTTAAATATCCTTATAGATAATGGCAAAATCATTTTTTCAGCTGTTTATGCATCTTATCCAACAGTTTATAATAGTACTTACTCAACAAATTTTAGCAAGTGTTAAGAGTACCAATGAAACTTTACATTTACACATCTTAGGCACAAAATTTACACATCTGAGGTACAAATTTTTCTTGCTTACTTTGTCTCTGTGTATTCAAGGCCAATGTTTATTCTTATTCTCTAACACCTTTCCAGGGACCTTCTCTCTCTCTCTCTCTCTCTCTCTCTCTCTCTCTCTCTCTCTCTCT
>JADRCH010000014.1:35506-120778 GCA_019843965.1 Rhynchomys soricoides
TCTCTCTCTCTCTCTCTCTCTCTCTCTCTCTCTCTCTCTCTCTCTCTCTCGTTTAATTTATCTCAATTACAACTGCTACTGAACTTTGTATTATACTCACAATTTGAATAGTATTGTAGGATATTATTGTATATCAAAACCTCATTATTTTTAGCATTTAAGATATAGAAGGAAGAAAATATCAAATAGAGAAAGAAGCAAAGGATCATAGTTTCAGCTTTTAAGCAAAGTAAATATATATATATATATATATATATATATATATATATATATATATATCCTTTTCCTTTTCTCTTTTCTCTCTGCTCATACAATATATTTTTCTTGGTATTCTTCTATTACTTAAACATCTTTAAACTTTCATTCCAAAGGAAAAGGAATAACCTTTCTTGTACCACAGGTGTGTTTTCTTGTTCCTGTCCTCTGCTTCTAACAATAAAGTGGTTCGTTTTGTTCAGTTCTTTAAGCTGCTATCCTGATTTAATTATTTAATTATACTTAGAGCTACAACTGGAGCTTCATAAGCAAAGCCTCTTTTACTCTGTAAAAAGAAAACATTAAAACAAACTGAAACATCAACAAAAATAGCTAGTTTATTCTGTGTATCATTTCCTGCATTCTCTGAGTGCTTGCTAATTATCCCAGGTTTGTGGCTGTAGAAATCCAGTCTTAAGTAGCCTGACTCTTTCTGATTTTCTCTCCTGAAGCTGAGGCATAGTGCATCAAGTACTCAAGAAAATTTATCCAAGCCTGTAATTTTAAAAGAACCCACACTTGTTCTGGCTAGGTGCTGAAGTCTGTGGTCTTTGTTCCTAGCCTGTTGCAATAGCCCTGAGACTGTGATTGCTGCCTGTTTCTCTGGCTGGCTTGGCTAAGCTGCCCAGCAGGTGTCCCTCCTTCGAATGTTCAGAACTACCACTCACATTCAACCAACCAGCCACCCCTGCAGCGTGGCTCTGCTGATACCATGGCTGCCACATGGCTACATCCTCTCAATCACCCACCTGGATAGTCAAGAATGGAAAACACCAGACAATATTAATTTTAAAATTAACCAGAATGACATAACTGATGGGCACAGAATCTATTGTCCTAAACCCATCATCTATTCTATATTGGAAATTCTTCCAGAAATCACCACTATGTCTGTCAATTGCCCAGGCGACTCTTCCTCTCCCAGACCCAGAAAAACAACTTCCTTATCTTCCTCCTGTGATTTGCTTCTTGTCTTCTTTATTAACCAATGAGATAATTAGGCATAGTGTGTGGATATGGAAGATGGTGATCAGTAAAACACCATAGGAGGGAGCAGAGATGACTGTATAAGAGAGTGAGTAGGTAAGCCAGAAGAGGAGAGTGGTGGGTGGGAAAAGAAATTATGATTCCTGGAGTCTGACATATGAGAGATTTTGCAAGAGGCAGTGGTATGTTTGAAGAAACATAAGTTTTGGGGGGTAGACTGTAGGTAGGCTTTAGCAATGTAAGATAAGGCTTGGTTGTGAGGATCAAATGGCTGGTATAGATCAGACTGACTTTGTTGAGTGGCAGGGAGCTGTAGTATAAGAATATCATGTAGTGGGTGAAAATGTGTCTAGGCACCCAAGGGCCACAGTTTTATCTTCCATGTTAGTCTGGCTGTTTCTCATGTCAGAGTTTTCTGTCTGGAAGGATCAGCAATGGACAAATCCAATAGCTGTGGGGAGATGGGAGGCTGTTAGCATGGCCATAATTTGGTCAAGATTAGTTATTTATTCCCCATTTCTTATAAGTACCATATACTCATTCCAGAGTACACCATGAGGCAGTAATATATGGAAGGCACATTTAGAGTCTCTATACATGTTTATGGATTGACCCTGTGTCAACTGAAAAGAACAGCTAAGAGTCTCGTTGTTGATGGTGTGATTAGGGAGGGTCTGTGTCTCTACCACCTCTGTATCTGACACTATAGCCTAGCCATCACTTTAGGTTCTTTTATGTAAAAATGTGCTACCATCTGTGTACTAGGTGTAGATGACATTAGGCAATGTACCCCTGTGTATGTGTGAGGGATGAGGCAATAGTTCCTCTAAGGCTTCAATGCAGGAATGAGATTGGAAGTGGTCTGCATTTAATCAAGGCAGAAAGTTTGAGCTTTTGAGAGGTGAGCATGATTAGAGAGTAAGTGTAGAATATTCTATCAGTGCTACCTAATGGGAAAGATTCCTGAATGGAGGTAGAGTTTATAAGCCTTTGTAAGTTAAGAGCAGGAGCAGGTTATAACGGGAAGATATGCTGATAGATGATGTAAAAGTTAGGTAATTTTTTCCCCCTTAAATAAGGATCTCGGCAGATACTAAACCACACATGCAAAGTGCCTGTCCCTGGATAGTCAGATTTATTATTTTTTTTGACAAGTAATGCTAAATGTGCAATGGAGGGTCCTAGGTGGTCACCTAGGATTCTGAGGGATATATCACTTTATGTTTCATAAAAGGAGAAGGGATGGGTTAGGTCAAGGAGATGTAAGACTGGGGCTTGAATGTGCTTAGTAACAGAGTTGAGAAGAGATTCCTGGGTAGGGCCAAAGGTTGCTTCATATTAGGGGAAGGAAAGGAGAGAAAAGGAATTTAAAAAAATCAACAACTGCAACAACAAAAAATACCTATTCATAGGAAAGGTAAAATTTCTTCCTTAGTAAAGGTGACTACTAGAGACTTGATTAAATGTTTTCTATGTAAGGTAATGACTTTGTGGGTTGAAGTAATTGTTAGTCCCAAGTAGGTTACATGAGAAGTGGACAATTGGACTTTAGAAGGTGAGACTCCATAGCTTCAGCTAGATAGAAAATTTAAAAGAGCAGAGGTGTTACTTTGGCTGATTTCTAGAGAAGAATTGCAGAGGAGAATGTCATACATACACTGAATAATATTAGATTTAGGGAGAGTCAAAGAGAATTGGTCAGAAGCCAAGGCCTGGCCAAATAGCTATGGTGCTATCTTAGTATACCTGAGATAAAATTGTCCAGGTGAGTTGGGTAGAGAAGTGGGTTCCAGGGTCAGTCCAGGTAAAGACAAAGATGTTTTATGATTGGGTATCTTAGAAGGATAGAGGAGAATATGCTAGAAATATAGGACTGAGAAATGAGAGGTTCCTGAGGGAATAATGGAAAGAAGAATAAGGGTCAGCATAACAGAATAGAGAGGAACCTCTGCAGAATTAAGGAGCCAGAGATTCCAAACCAGCCTATATGTCCCATTGGGATTTTTAACTGCAAGTATAGGGGCTTTAAAAGGGATGAAGAATATTTTCCTTAGGAGGTCAAAGATGATGGTACTAAGTACCCTGAGTATCTGGAAATAGAGAGGGTACTGAGATTCAGTGGTATACTGGTTAGAGACCTGAAATTCGATGACAACAAAGGAGTTTTGGATGTCCCAAACTTGGAGGTTCACCTAGGAGTCTGGCAAAGGAAATGATGTTTTAGAGGCAGTGGGTTGGTTAGCTAAAAGAAGTATGTAAGGGGCTACTGGCAAGTTTGCGTTCAGGCAAATGGAGAGAAAAAAGAAATAGATGCTCCCACTTTGGCTAGAATATGTCTTCCATTAGGGGAAACCCTTCCAAAGGGTTGTGATACATTGAGTCAGGGAAACACGGTAAGAATAAAACTAAGTGGTGGGTTCCAGTGATGTTAGTAAGGTTGTCCCCCTACACCAATTGATAAATGATAAGAAGTATGTCCCAAAACTCCATCAGGATTGAGTAAGTGGCCTGCTTCAGTGTTCAAAGGGAAGCAGATGGGCCACTCTGATACCATAAGGACTATTTGGGGCTTGCTGTTTTTAATGGTAGTTATTGGGTCAAGAGAAATTGGGCCCCTTCAGTCATCTCTAACTAAGTCCAGGAGATCAGTTTTAGGGTGGTATGTGAGTGATGTCCCTGTGCCACACATGAAACAAGGACAATCAGCAGCCAATGTCCCTCTTGATGGCACTTTGGACATGGTTATGGTAGTTTGTGGGGATTAGGGCAGACCCATGCCCAGTGACCCCACTGACCACATTTGAGACAGGGAGCTGGTGTTCCCTGAGTCTATGAAAATAAGGAAGCCTAGGCATTCACTGAAGCCAGTTGACCAGCCTTGACCAGAACTTGGTAGTTTTTGTTTTGGGTCCTTCTCATCTCTACCATGGTACACTTTAAAGGCCAGCACTAAGACTTCTACCAATGGAGTTTAGGGATTGTCTTAGTTATGGTTTTTTCCTGTGAACAGACACCACAACCAAGGAAAATTTTATAAAGGACAACATATAACTAGGCTGTCATACAGGTTCATAAATTCAGTCCATTATCATCAAGGTGGGTACACGGCAGCATCCAGGAAGGCATGGTGCAGGAGAAGCTAAGAGTTCTACATCTTCACCTAAAGGCAGACAGCAGATTACTGACTTCCAGGTAGCTAGTGTTAGGGTATTAAAGTCTACACCTACAGTGACACACCTACCCCAACAGGGCCGCATTTCCTAATATTTCCATTCCTTGGCCCAAGGATATACAAACCATCACAGTGATCCTCCTTTCAGGTGTTTATGCTTGATTCTAATATTAGAGTACCACTGAGAAAAGAAATAGCTCATCTGGAGTTGTTTACCTTCAGGGTCTAGATTATTATATTCTAAGAAAGCCTTGGAAAGTACTGTAAAAATTGAAATAAATTTTCTTGCTTTTCCTGGATAATCTCTTGGAATTTTTCATAATTTAATGGCTTAAGGGCAGCCTTAAGGATACCAGTCAGAAAACAAGTTCTAAACTAGAATCTAGCTAAAGGGCACTCAGATTGTTAGAATTCCATTGCGAATCATGGACAGGCACCTCCTAAGACCTAGGAATGTTTGGTTTTTCTACATGTTCTCTAGCCTGCATGTACTCAAGCCCTCTCCCAAGCTTGTCTTCACTTCTTGTAAAGGAAATTGTTACAGAGAACCATATATATAACATGGAAAGTCAGACTATAAGACTGAGTGATATACTGAATTTTTAAAATAAATATGTAGAAGTTAGAGGTATAGAATCTCAGTCTTTTTGCTATCTGAGAAAGTTCATTGAATACAATAGGGACATGTAGCCTAACTAGACCATGTACACCAGTGACTTCTCACAAACGAAGAACCAAAGCTAGATTAGTCTGTGTAGGGAAAGAAAGAAAATGGTTGTTTGCAGAGTGAGAGTGAGAGTGAGAGTGAGAGTGAGTAGTTAGAGGACTGAAAGTAGGTACTACTGTGGAGCAGTCTTTAGCTGGTAAAGGAGGGGAAGAGTTTTGAGAAGCCAGTGAGGAGAAGAAGCTGGGGAGGCCAGAGGAGTAGGGGAAGCTAAAAAAGTCAGGATAGCAGATGCTGCTGAAGACACTAGTCAGGGTGGTAAATAGGGGACTGATTAGCTGATTCAAGGAGAGTAGATATTTGATCTGGCTGAAATTTCATGGCTAGAAGGAGCTGAGTTGGGGAACAGGAAGAACAAAGAGAAGATTTTGAGTAAAAGTAAGAGAAAGACTGCATGTAAGAAACCTCCTTTCATTTTCTGAATCACTGTCAACAGTTGTAAATATCCCTTAAAATAATAGGATCAAAAGTGGCATTAAGTGGCAATGTACAGTTATTATCTGGCAGGTATTGAGCTAAATCTAATTGCAAAGGTGTTTAAGTTTTGAGTCCTTTAGATCAAGCATTAGTTCTAGAAATTTGAAGTCTCCAAATTTGAAGTCCCCAGTGGGGATCTTAGAAGTATAAATGATGATGCAATTCCTATGGGTGGGGAAAGAGATTATCATTTTCTAGCACTAGTGGCATCCAAGGATAGAAAAAAAAAATACTTACAGAACACAGATGGTACAAACTAGCTTATGAGGTTAGGAACCAATAGGACATATGACTAGGAAAAAAATAAACCCTGTACTGTGATTTTTGAGAGAAAATGGAGGCACCATGTCTTGAGAAGAGAGCAATCTTACCAAAAGGAGAGGTCTTAAGGTAGAAGTCACTGTGAAGGACCATCAGTAGCCATGCAGACTGTAGCTTGGGGCCTTCCATCCACAAGGACTTCAGCGAGGTGCTGAAAACTCAACAGTCATTTCCTCAGATCGAGCAGGCTGTTTAGACCAACCAGAAGGGAAAATTTACCAAACTGCCAGTGTTTCAATGCAGAGATCTAGCAATCTAATGGCAAGAAAATGAGCCTGAGTAGCAAGTGGACTTTTTCAGATAGGGTTCCAGCCTGTGGGTTTAACCCACACAGTGAGTTGTACTCAGTGGGACTGTGAATCTGTGAATCTACGAGTCTGATTCACAACACCAGTGAGGAAACCAGGTTGTGGGTTCCAACAAAATCATGCCATGCAACAGCTCTCACATGAAAGGTTTATTAAGGGAAAAGGGTACAGAGACTGCCTCTGGAGGAAGGAAGGGAAGTGATGGGGGAAGGCAAAGCATAGTTTCTTCTCAGGCTATGGCATATGTGCAAGAGGACATGCAACAGGAGTGACAATGTGTTCCCTCTGGACAGTTATAGATGACATGTCTTCTTGTCATAGGTCCCTGGGAGCTATCTATGAATAGGTCTTATAATCAACATTCTTGCAGAGTCACTTTCCACTGTTCATAAATGTGCCTGATGCAGCAATTGAATTTCTGTCTTTTAGTTCAGTGGAATAATTTTTGGAAAGTTTCACATTAATGTTTTAACTAAAAATGCCAGAGGTCAAAATACTTCTTTCCATGGTTCAAATTATATCTTTATTATTTTTTCATATTTTATAATTTTATTGTAAAGATTCAGTTTCTTACTGTTGATCAGTTATATTGAGAATTCTATGTAGAAAACAGAGAATCTGGTGCTCCACACCTCCTGCAATGTTCCAGAAATATCAATTAGTTATTCAATGATCCAGATTCAAACTCTAGTGGAACCCTTGAAAGATGGGTCAATCCAGTATTACTTGACTCTTCTCTACTGCTTGAAATAATGGAAAAGAATTGCTAGAGCCAAATCTTTATTAAGGCCTGAGATTTTAAAGAAGTAAATGCTCATGGCCTTCTCTGCAGAAAAAAAGAGAAGATAGGTCAACATGATTGTGCCATAGTAATTTGCAAATGATGCTAAATTTAGGCAAGAGATGAAGACATGACATATATGAATGATCAACATGTAAGGAGATGGTTCTAGGGCAGAGTTTAAAATGGCAGTTTTTCCATGCAAATATCCTAATAAAAGGAATGGAAAGTCAGGGAGACATACTCCAATCAAGGTGTAGAAACACTTGGCCAATTCTACCCATGATCTTTGCCATCCACCATGATAAGGACCCAACTCTCCTACCAGATGGTGACACTACATTCCTTGCTTCAGCCTGATTACAAACATGTCCAGGGCTTCCCTCCTTGATTGTTTTATTCCTGTTAATTCTGCATAGCAAAGGAGGTCTTGAATAGTGCAGCTGTCCTACTCCACCATAACAGTATAAAAGAAGTGTTAATGATTTGTGTTTCAAAAGAAGTTTTACCTCCACATAGCTGAGTCAATTATTCTTGGACTGTTTCTAATGAAGAAAATTTGAAAGCTAATGTATTATATGCAGCTGGAAACTGCTGATTCTGTGACAAGATCAGAAAATTATTCTCATCTGATATTATTGTGTCTGCAGTAAGATATATAGTAGGCTATTCAAATGATGACCTCAATAAATGAAGGAAATTTTAATGACAATAGATATGTCTTTTCCACAATTCTTCCATAGGGGATCAAAGTTTTCAGAAAGTTATAACAATAGTCTTTCGACAGTTACGAGACAGTCTTCCAGGGTGGCAGGAGGTAGGCAGCAACCTCAAATCTCAGTTGGTTGCTATGGGAAGAATAGAAAACAGTTTATTTTAAACCAGCTAGGGAACTGTGATTGACAGGGTCTCAGTGAGGCAAGAAAAGCCCCATTCCTAGAAATATCTTTATTCTTTCTTATCCTCTCTCTGGTCACTATTGTGATGATGAAAGATAATAAAATGATTATAACTGAGATTGAGATGAATTACCAATTCATCAGAGTGTATGGCTAATGTGATAGAGTTTTACTAATGGTACAAGCTTTCCAATTAAACAACTATTCTCAAGGCAGGAAAAAAGTCATTTTCAAGATAAATATTTTGCACTCAAGATATGGTATCTTAACATTTTTAGTGAACTCTAAGGTTTGTATTAGAGAAATTAAAATATGGATGACAAAATAAGTCTTTCTTTTTGGACAGTTTGGATGATTGTAGATATTCCCCTTATCATATGTAACAGGAGTCATGATTTATATTATTTGCAATAACCTGCAATTTATTTCAAGGGGGTAAGAAGGCTAATTTTCATAATGTAACAATGGGCCTCTGCATCTCTAACTGATAGATAAATAGTGAATTCACTTAGGGAGTAGATATTTCTTGCACCCGGTTAATAGAGGTTATGGAGAAGGCTGGAGAACTCTGAGGAGGCAATTTTATAATTTAAAGTACAAATGATTATGTCTATTTAGTGATTAATTGAGTAGAATTGATTTTTTACAAAGCTGACAGTAGTATTCCACAGTCAATCAAGACTTTCTCAGTGATGACTTCAACTTTCTTTCAGAGAAAGGCAGAAGGGGATATAGACATCACCATGTGGCAATCAAATAATCACAATAGTGAAATATCCCCTGATTAAACCCAGATATGCATAGGATGATAGTAACAGATTTTTTAAAAAAATCACATTCCAACTTGCTGTTCTTCACTCAATCATCTGTATCCCAGGGAATTTCCTGCTCATTTTCTTAGTCATTGCTGTTTAAATTGAAGAGATATTTTTAATCCATAAATTGATAGAAAATAATGGTACATAGGCACAATATTTTATAAAACAGTAAAGAATACAGATTAAAACATTAAATTAATATTAATTTGCTAAAGAAAATTAATATACCAAATGAGATTAGAGTCAGAAAAACATTGAACATGTTTTTTTCTTTCGTACATGAGTAATCTAGTTTTAAATCTATATTTTGTGTGTATATATGCATGTGTACATTATGTAATTGTATATTTGAGGAACAAAGTGTAGATCTGCTATATGATGCAGCTATTCAATTTTTTGATACTCATCCAAATATATATGATTCATATAAATCAACATACAAAGAGAAACATGGCTATATTTATTTCAGTATTATTCAAAATAAATAAAAATTAAGTCAATTGAAGAATCAATAAATGATACAAAATCATATGCATATATGACATTTAACACTATTCAGTCATAAAAATCAGTTAAATCATGTAATTTGGAACAAAAAAAAAAATGTGACCCTGGAAGACATTACATTAAGCAAGGGACAAAAAGACATGTACCACAAATTCTGTCTCATACAGAAAACTGAAACTAATAAAATTCAACCTGAAATTTTCAAAAAGGATGGGGAAAATGGTGCTAGGTTTGATTATTTGTATTTAATTTCACATAGAACAGCATTGAGATTTCTAATTAATACAAGTTAAAAAAAATTATAAAAGAAAAAGATCCTTAACCATTGTATGCCTAAGATTTAAGTACCATACCTACTTCTGACTCTTATTGGTTATTTACCTTAAGACAAGTGATTTTCTCATTTGTAATGTAGAGATATTGTTTAATCACGTTTTTGAGAATTAAAAAGAATAGCATCAAATATGCTCTTATATAAAATTTTACTCCAGAGATCAGAAGTAAATGTACATTTATTACTATTGTTATTATTATTATTATTACTTTATTATTATTACTTGTATCATTATTATTATACTTTTCAAATGTATTTAGTTCTTATTATGATTAGATTATGCTGAATAACCCATTGATGTTCATTGTATATATTGTTGGGATGATGATTAGTGGCACAGTGGTTTGAAAACCTTGAAACACCTTGAAAACCTGTGACAAAATAAGAAGTTTTAAGTCATTGAAAATGCATTCTTAATTACATTGGAAATATATCCAATTTCTGTCTCCTAATTTTTGTATCTTCTACCATATAGTAAGCAAATACATCTGCCAACAGATCAACTTAGCATGTATTGACAACTTCAAAATTTGTGAACCAAAATAAACCTTTCTTCTCTTTTTCAGCAATTTTAAAATTTAAATACATGTTGATCATATTTTCACACTTCCCAGAGTCCTTACAGATCCTTTCCCCATTCTTTTTCACCCAACTTGAAGTTCTTTCTCAAAACCTTCACAGTATTCACAACTACCCCACCAAAAGAAAACAAAAATAAAATAAAATAAAATATAAACATACAAACAAAACAAAAAATCCCAACACACACACACACACACACACATACACACACACACACAATCACTTTGGAAGCTTCAGCTTATCATAGTGTGTAACAAATTTTCAAACGTTCTTTTCAATGAGTCATTATATTTTGTGGGTGTTCCTGGTGCTATTTGTATTCTAATGTTGATTCTGCTTCCTCAAGAAGGGCTGCCTCAACAAGGAGTAGAACACTGTCTCAGGGGATTTCGTGTGAACCTTCTCCACCTTTTTACTGGTCAACAGGTAGGGCCTGTTATTGGGCAATTGAAGGAATAGGTGGGCCTGGAGGTTTTAGAGAGTAAAGGAAGAGTTGGGAAGGGGAGAAGAAGAAGACAGAGGAAAAATATGTGGAAGATAGATAGAGTAGAACCACATGACCTGGAGAAGCCACAAGTAGCAAGGGATCTCATAGCTAGGGGATAGATTAGTGTAGTGGTAAATCTGCCCAATCTAGGCATTCAGCTTATAAATATTATAACTGAGTTTTGTGATTTTTGTATGGGTGTATTTGCGTTGGAGATTTACTGCAACAAATTTGTGCCCATTGTATCTTTTAGAACCCGACTAACCTGAGTTAAAAGTCCACTGTCACACACACACACCCTTACTCATCCCCAATAAACATCTGGGCAGTGATTTAAGGTTATGACAGTATGTGGATTTAAAACTGACTGAGTTCAATGGGTCTAAAGAAGGACACAGAGAGAATCCCTCCCTAAGCCTCAGGCAGACAGTTACAGCCAGGGCCAAACCCTAGCCAGAAGCAGGGACTTGGGCAGTACAGTGTAGTATCCCCTGAGCTTAGGGAGAGACAGAGGACCCTGGAGCACAACTTAATGCAAGGTAGTTTTCTAGCAGACACAGTGATCTGATCTGGGCATCTAGGCTGTGGGAGCCTTTCCATGCTCACTCTCCTGTATCCCCTGTGTCTACACTTGACACAGGACAGCCAGACCCGCTTTCCTCATGATTGCACTATAGGCTGCCTGAGATCAATGCACACACTGCCAGCTACCCAAACAAATGGCAGAGTCTGCTCAGAAGCACAGAAGCTTCTAGTCTTTCTACAATCAGCCCCTCCCTGTGAAGGAAAGAACCGGAGAGGACTACAGTGTCCTGAATCAAACACCAGAGGGAGACAAAGGTACAAAAGACTCAGGTTCAAATAATAACAGTAATAAATTGGTAGTAAAGATGTTATATTTTGAATGGTTCAACCAGGATAGTTTTAAAGGAAGTAGACACTTTATAATTTACCATTACTGCAATATTTATTCTCTTGATTTACTATGTCTTATCAAAAGACAGGGCGCTAGATTTAAAAAAAAACAAAAAACAAAAAAACCAAAACAGTATGTGCTTTAGAAATAGGATTAGAGGAAACACTAGGATTGAAGGCACATGAAATTATCAATCATAAGGAGCAGCATGCAAGAATAAAGGTTGGAGACAGGAGCTGGAATAGATGCTAGAAAAATCTCTGCAGAAGTTCATAGATCAGACTGAACAGCAAGTAGATAGAGATGAAATTTGGAAGCAGAGTCTAGAAGATTATTTACTAAAACTAGTAAGGTGAAATAATGTAGATGCTACAATATCAGAGTTACAACATAAAGAAAAGTTTAAAATATAGAAGCAGAACCTTGCACGGAGAATAAGAAACACAAAGAAGAGAAGGAGTGACAAAAAGAACAGATATGACGCATGGGCACAGACCTTAATGGAAAAATTTAAAATTTCAATTAAGGAAAATACTCAGGTAGTGACAAAATATAAAAATAGAGAAAGCCCACCAAACATTATTAGAAAACAAGCTTTAGTTTATCTGGTTAGTATAAAACAAAAACTTCCAGATGATGATCATCCACAGGGTTATCAGAAATTCGAATGGCAACCCATAGATGTGCTAGAACTGAGAAAATTTAAGGAATATTTCACTGATTTTCAAATGCAATTATCATTTGTAAAGCAAATCCTGAATTCTTGGGATACTAAATATAGAATAATCCCCCAAGAATTGAAGGATATGGCAAAAGCAATATGAGAATATATATCACACTTACAATGGTTTTCATGGTGGAGAGAAGAGCCAAAGGAGATAGCAAGGTAAAAGAGAGCCAGATGGTACATATAGTGTACTTCCTACAAGCAAATAGTCAAAGGATGGGTATAAACAAAATTTGATTTAATTGTTTTTAAGGTAGAAGGAAGTATTATGATAATTTGCTTAATTATCTTAAGTATACACAAATATAAATCTCCACAGAAAGGTGAAGTTAGGCAGATTGAATGGAAAAAAAGCATTTTTGAGATGATTTGGAAAAGTCTTCCAAGGACAGTTTCTCAGGATCTTTGAATATGATATACCCATGGCATTTCTGGAACTTCTTTGCCTGGTATGATGACACGGACAGAGCCTGGAAATAGGCTTATATTGTATATAGACATCGATAATAAATACTGAGACATTGAAGGCAGGGGGTAGGTCACCTAGCCTGTTTCAGACTGTAGAAATTTAGGCCTTCAGAATTATATAAAGAGAGAGCTTGAAAATAGGATCATACACTAAGTAGACAGATATAGTAAATAATTTAGGCTTTGATCTCATGACAGCAGAAGCCTAGTCTCATCAGTTAATATTTTTTAAGATTGCTTTATTTGCTTTGAATTGTTTTACTTATCAAAATGAGTGTGATTTGAGTTTGGTAGTTATATTAAAATTCCTCTGGGAGAGAGGTCAAGCTAAAGGTTTAATGTTTTCCAGTTACTAGACAAAGGATTTGTTATTTGGAGTCGGGACTCTGTATTTTTGTTGACAGGAAAGGAGGAGAGGCTTTAGACCCCCATCCTGAGTCATATGGATAAGATATGAAAAGGGGAGACCCCCTAAAGGACTTGAAAAATTCAACAGAATCAAACAGGACAGGTTAAGATTCTTTATGCTATTCTTCACATGGCATGAATGAAAACTTATTACATTTGGTTATTAATAAAATTATCTCATAAAAATCTATCTTTCATCTACTCAAACAAGGAGCAGAATTTCTTCTTTAACCTATCTCTACTCCCTGCACAGTCTATATTTGTTTCTAGAATTTTGGTTATGAGATTCAAATATTACAGAATGTACAACTTGGACAAGACTCATACTCAGATGCTGAACTGACCTGCTTGGCAATCTGTTTCTGGTTGCTGCCCAAAACACTGTCAGGGGTTGCCATGGATTCCAGATCATCTTGCCTCATCCAATTTTTCTGACAGATCTGGTCAAACTTTAATCAAGCTCTGAAACCTTTCAAATATACAGATATTAGATATCAGATATTAAAGCTAGATTTCTTAAGTCTAACCACATTTTCTAATTTTCCTACCCCTACCCACCCCTTTAAAGAATTTTTCATTGCAGATATTCAACAAGAAGTCATGGAGAGTTGTCAGCTCAAGTCCCTTAGGTTGGCGTGGAAGGTTCTGGTTATTTTAGGAATTATAGATATGTTTTCATTTTAAGGGATAATTTACAAATAATGTAGCATTGGACATGAAGGAATTTAGAGAGCTTAGACTCTGGGGTTTCTACCTTTCCTTTTCACTTCTCTATACTTCCCTTTTAGGTAAAGAAAAGGGATGTGAAACAGTAAGGGAGGATATAGTAATATAGAAGTTAGAGGAATAGGCAAATATGGATAAGTTATCAAATTTACTCTTAAACAAAATATTGTATAGTCATATCTTACATTAATAGAAATCTTTATAATTAATGCAAATTGAAGTTATAATTTTATTGGAGCAGAATTTATAGATTGACGCAGATATAAGGTTTTCATTGGTGTGAATTTCTTATATTGACACAAGCTTTGGAATTAATATTATTACTCTTTGATAGGTATTGTGCTTATGTAACTCATCTAAGAGTAAAATGCTTAGGCCCAGTCCTTCTAGTAACTGCCATTATAAACTCTTTAGGATGATTATGTAATACAAGTTAAGGGCCAAATAATAAACTCATGGCCATATTGTATTCTGACTTAATTATAATAAAGTATTTTTAATTTACTCAAAAAGAAATGACTAAGAATATTTAAGGTTTAGCAGTTCAGATATACTTTGCATAGATAGTCTTCAAACATGTCAGTAATCCACAAAATATGACACTTAAGGACATTTCGTTTTTAAAGATCATTTGACCAAAGACATGTCTACTCCTGACAGTACTCCCATATTGGTTCGATGAAGAAATTGAGTATCAACAACAGAACACAAGAGATAGAAGAGAGAATCTCATGTGTGGAAGATACCTGTACTGGCAGGTTCTGTGTCAACTTGACACAAGCTGGTGTGATCACAGAGAAAGGAGTTTCAGTTGAGAAAGTTACTCCAAGAGATCCAGATGTAAGGCATGTTCTCATTTAGTGATCAAGGTGGGAGGGCCCCTTGTAGTGGTACCATCTGTGGGCTGGTAGTCTTGGGCTCTATAAGAAATCAGGCTGAACAACCCAGGAGAAACAATCTAGTAATTTATATCCTTCAATGGCCTCTGCATCAGTTCCTGCTTCCTGATCTGCTTGAGTTCCAGTCCTAACTTCCTTTGGTGATAAACAGCAGCATGCAAGTATAAGCTCAATAAACCTTTCCTCCCCAACTTGCATCTTGGTCGTGATGTTTGTGCAGGAATACAAATTCTGACTATGACAAGTTGGTACCAGTGTAATGGGGTGTTCCTGTGACAACCTGACCATGACTTGGGGAGGACTGTGGAAAATCTTTGGAATTTTGGGCTGGAAGATGCATTCAGTGTTAAGAGCTTTGTGGGAAGTTGTGTAGGAGTTTGGAAGATAATGTTGAGAACAGTGCAAAAGAAGGAGGCCTGGCTTGTGAAATTTCAGAGGGAAGATTGAAGACTCTTAACAGGACCATGGCTAGTTTGATTTAACATTCTGTGGTTTTACTTAGCTGGGGCTGAAGAAATCAGCTGTGATTAAAAAGATACCAGAACTACTAAAGCAAAACATTACTGGGACTGTTGATGCTGGTTAGCTGGAGCTGACAATTTGGCTGTGATAGGGAAGAGACTGGCATCATTGGGTGAAATCTTGTGAGAAGTGTTTTCTGAGAGCTTAGAGTCTGTGTTCCAGAAATAGCCAGGATTGTACCTTGTGCTGTGGCTGGATTGGTAATGTGTAAGAGTCACCCAGGTGGTACTAGTTTTGAAGGCATGAAGGAGCCATGAAGAGAAACTGAGGTCTGTACACCGTGAGAGGTCTCGAAAGGCCATTGGTGAACGTGCAGCCTCAGTTGCAACAGATGGCCCAGGACTGAAGGTGTCATGCATGGGAGGTGAGGCTTGACACCATGGTAAAGCCTAGTTGCAGCAGAAGATAGCAGTGTTTTGGAGATACAGTACCATGAGATGACCACAAAGAAGAGCAGCAGCAGTGGAGCACAGGCATCTGGACACTAAAAAACAAGGTGTATGCTACAAAGGGCACAGCTGGAGAAGTAACTCAAGCACGTGGAGGAATCCAGAAGATTGTGGGTGGATCTCAGACCTTGGACAGTTGGAGTTTGATTTTGCTTTTGATTGTGATTGTACCCTGATGTATTTTCCTTTCTGAAAGAAGAAGGTATTTTAGTGGAGCCCACAGCTAAGAGACTTTTAATTGTAAAATGGCTTTGAATTCTAAGATACTGGATATTTTTAAAGGGATTGAAATTTTAATATGTAAGAATTTGCAAAGATTGTGGGATTTTTAAAGCTATTTAGATCTTGGAGATCAATAAAACAGTAGGGGTTGAGGCTTAATAGTGATGTGTTTGTGTGTCAAGTTTACAAAGTGTCAATTGTACTGGCTGGTTTTGTGTCAACTTGACACAAGCTGGAGTTATCACAGAGAAAGGAGTTTCAGTTGAGAAATTGCCTCCATGAAATTCAGCTGCAAGGCATTTTCTCAATTAGTGATCAAAGGGGGAGGGCCCCTTGTAGTGGTACCATCTGTGGGGTGGTAGTCTTGGGCTCTATAAGAAAGCAGGCTGATCAAGCAAGGAGCATCAAGCCAGTAAGGTACATTCCTCCATGGCCTCTGCATCAGCTCCTGCTTCCTGACCTGCATGAGTTCCAGTCCTGACTTATTTTGGTGATAAAGAGCAGCATGGAAGTGTAAGCTCAATAAACCCTTTCCTTGTCAACTTGCATCTTGGTCATGATATTTGTGCAGGAATACACACCCTGAGTAAGACAACACCATAGAAAACATTGACACAACAGTGAAAGAAATCACAAAAGGCAAAAAGCTCTTAACCCAAAACATCCAGGATATCCAGGATATAATGAGAAGACAGAACCTGAGGATAATAGGTATAGAAGAGAATGAAAATTCCCAACTTAAAGGACCAGTAAAGTTCTTCAACAAAATTATAGAAGAAAACTTCCCTGACCAAAAGAAAGAGAAAAACATGAATATACAAGAAGCCTACAGAATTCCAAATAGATTGGACCAGAAAAAAAATTCCTCCAGTCACATTATAGTCAAGACATCTTATATACAAAATAAGAAAAGAATATTAAAAGCAGTAAAGGAAAAGGTCAAGTAACATATATAGGAAGACCTATCAGAATTACACCAGACTTCTGACCAGAAACTATGAAAGTTAGAAGATACTGGGCAGATCTCATACAGACTCTAAGAGAACACATATGCCAGCCGGGGCTATTATACCCAGCAAAATTCTCAATAATCATAGGTGATGAAAACAACATTTTATATGACAAAACCAAATTTGCACAGTATGTTTCCACAAACCCAGCCCTACAAAGAATAATAGATTAAAAAGGTCATATCAGGGAGGGAAACTAAACCCGAGATAAAGCAAAAAAGTAGTCGTTCATCAAAATCAAAAGAAGTTAGTCACCCAAACATAAAAATAATATTGAAAATAACAGGAAGCAATAAGAACTATTCCTTAATACCTCTTAACTTCAATGGACTCAATTCCCCAATAAAAAGACATAGACTAACAGACTGGATCCATAAACAGGACCCAGCATTTTGCTGCATCCAGGAAAAGCACCTCCTTGTTAAACAGAAACACTACCTCAGAGTAAAGGGCTGGAAAACAATTTTCCAGGCAAATGGTCTCAAAGAACAGCCTGGGTTAGCCATAGTAATATTGGATAAAATCGACTTTCAACGAAAAGAAATCATAAAATAAGGAAGGACACATCATACTCATCAAAAAAAAAATCTACTGAGAAGAACTCTCAATTCTGAACATCTATGCACTGAGTACAAGGGCACCCACATTCATAAAGGAAACTTTACTAAAACTCAAAGCACACATTGTACCTCACACAATAATAGCGGGAGAATTCAATACCCCACTATCATCAATGGATAGACCTTGGAAACACAATCTAAACAGAGACACAGTAAAACTAACAGAAGTTATTAACCAAATGGATTTAACAGATATCTATAGAACATTTCATCCTAAATCAAAAGAATATAATTTCTTTTCAGCACCTCATGGTACCTTCTCCAAAATTGATCATATAACTGATCACAGAACAAACCTCAACAGATATAAGAAGATAGATATAATCCCATACCTCCTATCAGATCACTACAGAATAAAGCTGGTCTTCAATGGCAACAAGAACAAAAGAGAGCCAACATACACATGGAAGCTGAACAACGCTCTACTCAATGGTAATTTGGTCAAGGAAGAAATAAAGAAAGAAATTAAAGACTTCCTAGAATTTAATGAAAATGAAAGTACAACATACCCAAACCTATGGAACACAATGAAAGCAGTGTTAAGAGGAAAACACATAGCTCTGAGTGCCTCCAAATAGAAACTGGAGAGAGTATACACTAGCAGCTTAAAAGCACACCCTAAAGCTCTATATCAATAAGAAGCTAATATATCCAAAAGGAAGAAGGAAAGAAATAATCAAATTAAGGGCTGAAATATATCCAAGAGGAAGAAGGAAAGAAATAATCAAATTAAGGGCTGAAATTAAGTTTCTACTAGTTGAAACCAAGTAGAAACTAAGAGAACTATACAAAGAATCAACAAAACCAGCAGCTGGTTGTTTGAGAAAGTCACCAAGATAGATAAACCCATAGCCAAACTAACCAGAGGGCACAAAGACAGTATCCAAATTAAAAAAATCAGAAGGGAAAAGGGAGACATAAGAACAGAAACTGAGGAAATTCCAAAAACATCAGATCCTACCACAAAAACCTATATTCAAGAAAATTTGAAAATCTGGATGAAATGGACAATTTTCTAAATATATACCAAGTATCACATTTAAGTCAGGATGAGAAAAACCATCTAAACAGTACTATAACCCCTAAAGAAGCAGAAGCAATCATTAAAAATGTCCCAAACAAAAAAAATGCACAGGACCAGATGGGTATAGTGCAGAATTCTATCCGATTTTAAAGAAGATCTAATACCAATACTCTTCAATCTATTGAACAAAATAGAAACAGAAGGAACACTACCTAATTCATTCTATGAAGCCACTGTTACATTGATACCAAAGCCTCACAAAGACCCAACAAAGAAAGAAAACTAAAGACCAAATTTCCTTACAAATATCAATGCAAAACTACCCAATAAAATTCTCGCAAACCGAATCCAAGAACACCAAAATGATCATTCACCCTGATGATCCCAGGGATGCAGTGATGGTTCAATACCCAGATATCTATCAATATTATCCACTACATAAACAACCTCAAAGGAAAAAAAAAACAAAACAAAACACATGGTCATATCATTAGATGCTGAAAAAGTATTTGGCAGAATTCAACATGCCTTCTTGATAAAAGACTTAGAAAGATCAGAAATTCAAGGACAATGCCGAAGCATAATAAAAGCAATAAACATCAAACCAGTGGATAATGTCAAACTAAATGGAGAGAAACTTGAAGCAATCCCACTAAAATCAGGGACTAGAAAAGGCTGCCTTCTCTCTCCCTATCTATTCAATATAGTACTTGAAGTTCTAGCTAGAGCAATTAGACAACAAAAGGAGGTCAAAGGAATACAAATTGGAAAGAAAGAAATCAAACTATCACTATTTGCAGATGATATGATGGTATACTTAAGTCACCCAAAAAACTCTACCAGAGATCTGCTACAGCTGATACAAAATTAACACAATTAAATCAGTAACCTTCCTATACTCAAAGGATAAACAGGCTGAGAAAGAAATTAGGGAAATGACACCCTTCACAATCATCACAAACAATATAAAGTATGTTGGTATGACTCTAACCAAACAAGTGAATGATCTGTATGACAAGAACTTCAAGTCTCTGAAGAAAGAAATTGAAGAAGACCTCAGAAGATGGAAAGATCTCCCATGCTCATGAATTAGCAGGATTAATATAGTTAAAATGGCCATCCTGCTGAATGCAATCAACAGATTCAATGCAATCTCCATCAAATTCCAACTCAATTCTTCATAGACTTAGAAAGAGCAATTCTCAAATTCATATGGAATAACAAAAAACCCAGGATAGCAAAAACTATCCTCAACAATAAAAGGTCTTCTGGGGGAATCAGCCTCCCTGACCTCCAGCTGTATTACAGAGCAATAGTGATAAAAACTACATGGTGTCGGTACAGTGACAGGTAGGTAGATCAATGGAATAGAATTGAAAACCAAGAAAAGAACCCACACTCTTATGCTCACTTGATCTTTGACAAAGGAGCTATGTCCCGCGCTACCGTCTCGCCAGCAAGAACGACGCGGCACACAAAGGATCCTTCTGTAGTAAAGCTTTAATGCATCTTGAGAGGGAGAACATAAGCTTGTCAAGAATGGAGACCCTGAACAATAGAACACCCGTCCCTTATATGGGTCACAGCGCTTGCCTGGGACGCGGAGCTTCTCCATTGGCTCCCGCACATCAGGCCAGATGCCGCCACGAGAGAGGCTGAGACTCTGAGGTGGAAAATTACCAGGTACATGCGCACTAGCCTGTTTACAACTTGTCCTCGGCCAGATGTAGGCGCCATCTTGTAATGGCGAATGTGGGTGCGACTCAGGCGGCTCCCCACATCTCCCCCTTTTTATTTCTGTAAGCAAAGTAGGACACTCTTAAGAGGGCGGAGACAGAGGTCAAATCCCCTGACCAAAAGGTTGGGCCTTGTACAGGAGAAGACCCCTAAGCTCATGCGCGCCCGAGGTCTTCCTGACCCGCCCAGTGCCGTTTTTTAGAGGGAGGGAAACTAGGGCACTCAACCCTCATGTAGATGACATATCTCCCAAGGTGGCCCACAACGATGGCCGCCTCGTGCGATGTTTTGCTCGACATCTCTCAAGAGCTGCTCAGACCAAACACTCTACCCAGTGCAATGAGACTAGACTCGCTGGTGTGCAAGAACTGGCTGGCTGGCGACCTATTGCTATTAGCCAAACACCGGCCGAGGCTCCTTGTTCTAAGGCAACAAGCGCCTACGCAATGACCACCTTGTCTCTTTTAGTCTGGGCCCTGAGTTTGTAGATGAGCCATATGAGGAACACCAACCCACAGCAGAGCGCTGCTCCAAACAATCTCACCCCCACCCATTCCTTGAAATAAGAAATTGCTGAGGAAATCCATGAAGAGAGGCCCTCAGTCAAGGACAGGTCGAGACGGGTGGAGTTGATATGAATAATTGCTGTCGGCAATTCCCGCAGGGTGTCATCAAATTTAAGGGTCCAATTCATGTATCACCGGCATCGGCAGTGGGAAGGTGGACATAATTTCCCAACGCAGTTTTTTTCGAGCCATCGGGGTGCTTGCCATCATCAGCAGGATCAGGCAGGGCAGTCGGACCCTTTGGTTCTGCTGGGCATTCCACCTCATTTCTTTGTTCTATCACCCTCCTGGTGAGCCTTTCAGGGATCTAAAAGGGGTTCTCTTCTTTCTGTGGAAAAACACATACAGCTCCCCTGGATCTTATAAGAATAGGATCCGGTCCTTTCCATTCATTAGATAACACATCTTTCCATTTTACCATTTCTCTTGGTCTATCTGGCTCTGAGCAGTGACGCTCGGCAGCTGTTTGTCCCTGTTCATCTAGGTTTAGAAAATTTAAAGTAAATAGTGCCATAGAAATCATAGTCCTCAGCACTGAAGGGAGGTCCTTCATCATTCCCCCGTTTTGTTTTATTAAGTAAGACTTTAAGGTGCGGTGGGCACGTTCTACGATGTCTTGCCCTTGAGGGTTATAGGGCAGGCCAGTCAAGTGGGTTACATCCATCTGATGGCAGAACTGCTTGAATTTTTGAGAAGTGTAGGCCGGCCCATTGTCTGTTTTAAGGACTCTGGGTTTGCCCCAGGCACTCTAGGCCTTGAGACAGTGCTGAATTACATGGGAAGTCTTCTCTCCCGATAGGGGAGTGGCATGTAAAGCACCAGAGCAAGTATCAATAGACACATGTAAATACTGGAGTTTCCCAAAAGAGGTGACATGGGTAACATCCATTTGCCAGACCTGTAATGGTCTGATGCCTCTTGGGTTGATCCCCACATGAGGTATAGGTAAAAATTGACAACAATTGTGACATTGGGTAACTATTTCTCTAGCCTCTTTTCTAGTCAGGGAAAATCGACGGTGTAGTGTCTCAGCCGTCACATGAAACCACTCGTGGAAGGTCTTGGCAGTTTCCAAATTGGAAGACATGGCAACTGCAATCATTTTTGTAGCTTTGTCAGCCAGGTCATTTCCCTGTGCCATAGGGCCAGGGAGACCTGAGTGTGCCCGTATATGAGTTATATAAAACGGGTGCTGCCTGGCTAACAAGCAAGTTTGGATTTTCTGAAAGATGGAAGCCACTTTACTGGATGGCTTAATAATTCCAGCAAGCTCAAGGTGATTAACTGCATTGACTACATAACTAGAATCAGAAACAATATTTACAGGATCAGAAAAGTTCTGTAATACGTCCAGAACCACCAAACATTCAACAACCTGGGGGGAGGTTTCATTATACTCTTTTGAGACAACCTGAGTGCCAATCACATAGGCTCTGATCCCCGTCTTGGAGCCATCAGTATAAACTACCAAGCCATTTGATAAGGGCACAGGGGATGTCACTCGAGGGAAAACCACAGCTTGGGATAAGGCAAACTGCAAAATAGGGTGCCGGGGGTAATGATTGTCTATCTGTCCCGGAAATGAGGTTATCAATATGGCCCATTTATTGGAGGCAGCTGTCAGGGTCTGGACCTGAGGCAAAGTGTACGGGACTATTAGAACTTTTGGATGTCTCCCAAAGTGAGTGAGGGAGGCCTTAAGTCCCCGCAAGGCAAGTCGTGCCACGGCATCGGGATACCAGTCAATGATTTTTCCTGGTGAAGCATTAGGGTGGATCCATAAGAGTGGGCCATTTTGCCACAGCATGGCAGTAGGCAATCCCTATGTCTTAAGAAGGCACAAGGAAAAAGGCAATGTATCATCAAGGCGTGTCAGTTGGGCTTCCTGTATGGCCTGCTCTACTAGCTGCAAGGCCTGTTTTGCTGGAGAATTGAGGGACCTTGGAGAGGTCAGGTGGCTGTCACCCTCAAGGATGTCAAACAGTGGCTTCAGGACTGTGGAGGGAATCTTTAAAAAAGGCCTGAGCCAGTTAATATCTCCTAATAATTTTTGAAAGTCATTAAGGGTCCTTAAGTGGTCCCTTCTTATCTCTACCTTTTGTGGGACAATCTTATCAGGGAGGATAATTGACCCCCCAAAATGTCCCGTATTAGAAATCTGAACTTTGTCAGCGGCGATCTGTAGACCCCAGCATGACAAGAGGGACTGTAATAAAGGATAGGCCCTTTGCAAAACTGTCAAATCTTTATGGCACAGAAGGACGTCATCCGTATAGTGAATCAAAATCAGGGAAGGAAATTGTCGCCTCAAAGGTCTCAAAGCTTCTTGAACATATAACTGACAGATGGTGGGGCTATTTGCCATGCCCTGAGGCAAAACCTTCCATTGAAACCTCTTACCAGGCTCCACATGATTAACCGAAGGGAGCATAAATGCAAAACGGGGTTTATCTAAGGGATATAAGGGAATAGAAAAAAAGCAATCTTTAATATCTATAATAACTAGGCTCCAACCTTTGGGTAAGGCAGAAAGGACTGGAAGACCCCTCTGTACTGGGCCAAAGGAATCCATCTGCTCATTGATGGCTCTTAGGTCATGGAGCAGCCTCCATTTGCCCAACCTTTTCTTGATTACAAATATCGGGGTATTCCAGGGGGAAGTAGAAGGCTCTAGATGTCCCAACCTTAACTGCTCTTGTACTATTTGAGTAGCAGCCTCCAGTTTTTCAGAGGACAAAGCCATGGAGGAACCAACACCGGGTCCTCCGTTTTCCACGGGATGGGTCGTGCTGCCTCAATGGCGCCTAAGAAAAACCCAGGCCCTGTCTGTCAGGGTTACTAGTGGATTGAATGGGTTCAGTTCTACCATGGCCCATAGGCCCTAAACCCCTTCCTTCTACATATCCCATTTTGCCCATAATACGTCTAGCCTGAGGGGAACAAATATGTTCATTAGATAACACAACCCTCATGTCTTGCATGACATCTCGCCCCCAAAGTTTAAGTGGAAGTGGGAGCACGTAAGGGGTAAAACATCTCTTTTGTCCCTCAGCCGTTTTCCAAGACAAAGCAACAGAGCTAATAGCAGGGCTGGCCTGATAGCCAAGGACCTGCAAGGAGTGTGATGACTCAGTTACAGGCCACGACTTTGGCCACCATTGGGAAGAAATAATGTTTTTATCCGCGCCTGTGTCCATGATGCCTTCAAACAATTTTCCCTCAACCCATAATTTTAGTTTAGGCCTCTCATTTAGTGAGAGAACCAAGTAGGCGGAGTCCGTGCCAGAGGAGCCCATTTTCACCTGCCCGGGTCCTGAAGGCCCAGCGATGTCCGGGAGGAGCAGTAGCTGAGCTATCCAATCTCCCTTTGTGATGGAAAAGACCCTTCCGGGGCAAGAACACAGGACTTGGATCTCAAAGGCATATTGACAATTTGCTATACCCGGATGAACATGTAGGCCCTTTAAGGTCATGGATCCTCTGCCAATTATAAGACCCACAGTTCCAGGTGATAAGGATTCAATTGGCATCACGGGAACCAGTTGGACACCCATCTGAGGCATCAATATGAAGTCGGAGGCGGCGCACAGGTCCACCCGGGCTCGTCTCTCCTCTCTTGGCCCCTGTCTGTCCTGTTCCCATATTTCTGGGGGCCCTGGGAACGAGGGCCCAGCACCTCGTTTTTTGGCATCCTCTGTGGTTGTTCTTCTAATGGAGGGAGGAGTCGCCCCTTGATATCTCTGACAGAGCGACATTGACTAGCCTTATGGTAACCTTTATTGCAGCGGGGGCAAAGGACACCATGTGGTCGAGACGGGGCTCCAGCCTCATCGGTAGGAGCTTTGCAATCTTTTTTTAAGTGACCTAGTCGGCCGCACCGGAAGCAAGCCCTTTTGTCTGTCCCCTTATTGGGGTATTTTTGAGACTGGATGATAGCAGCCGCCAGCCCCGCATTGGTAAGGGGTCCCCCAAGCTCCCTACAAGTTCGAAGCCAATCCTGTAACCCCTTACTTTTCCTTGGCGCTATGGGGGCGCGGCACTCCTGTGTGGCTTGCTCAAAAATGAGCTGTTCAACAAGGGGTGCCGCTTGGTCGGGGTCGCCGAAGATGCTCCCCGCAGTCTCAGTCATTTTTGCCACAAAGTCTGAAAAGGGTTCTTGGGGACCTTGAATGATCTTAGTAAGTTGTCTAGAGGCTTCCCCTTTTTTGGGGAGTGCCTTCCAGGCCTTGATGGCCGTATTAGAAACTTGCACATATGTACCCCATGGAAAAGCGGTCTGATCCGCCGCAAAAGGACCTTGGCCAGTTAACATATTAAAGGTCCAATCTCTCTGTCTAGGGGTCGGTGCCGTAGCATTGGCTCTGGCTTGAGCTTGTGCAGCTTCATGCCATAAAGCCTTCCACTCCATATATTGGTCCATTGTAGGGAGCGCAGCCTTGGCCAGCATCTGCCAATCGGCGGGAGTCATGGACGCCCCGGCAAATCTCTCTAACATTACTATAGTAAAATTAGCATTTACCCCATACTTTCGGACCGCTTCAGCCAGGTCTTTAATTTGGCTGTACTCTACAGGGGCATGAACTCGCCCTCCACCATCTGCCTCGAAAACTGGAAAAGCGGCTTGTACCTTTCTCCTAACCTTATCAGAGAGAAAAGAAAAGGAGTTGGGACACATCTCATAAGGGGGAGGAGCGGAAGGCATGGTCCGCGTAGGGGCCAAAGAAGGCGGCCGCTTCATCTGCCCATTACAGGGCGGCCAATCTTCCTCATACCGCGCCGCTTCCTCTTCTAGCTCTGACTCCTCACTAGAGCTAAGGGGGTCAGTGTCTGAAGTTTCCAATGGAAGAGCCTCAAGGTCTTGAACTGGGTAGAGGCTCTCCCCCTTTCTTTTTGCTTTTTTCTTGGGTATGAGAATCGTTTTTCTGCCCACAGCCCTGTCGGAGGGACAGTTTCCCATTTTGTCTTTAATCTCTCCCTCGTCCTTAGACTCACCAGGAGGTCCGTTTCCTTTGCTAAGATTTTGGGTACCCATCCTCTCACTCCATTTGGATTCTGACATGGTGTCCTGGACCCTATCAGGGGTGATTTGCCCCTCCCTTACAGCATCTACACAGGCCCCACCTTGTTCGCTGCAATACAAAGACAGTAAAACCAAAATGAGGGCACTTAACACAATTAGCAAAACTTCGACAGCGTTAGACCAAAAAGGGGGCAATCTCAAATCAAGACCCAGGGTCAACATGCCTATCCGAACCTACCTCCCTGCAGTTCTGAATCCTCCCTGTTTCCGGGGGGTCTCCAAAGGTGCTTGATGATGACAAAGTTTCCCGGGTTTCGGCACCAGATGTCCCGCGCTACCGTCTCGCCAGCAAGAACGACGCGGCACACAAAGGATCCTTCTGTAGTAAAGCTTTAATGCATCTTGAGAGGGTGAGCATAAGCTTGTCAAGAATGGAGACCCTGAACAATAGAACACCCGTCCCTTATATGGGTCACAGCGCTTGCCTGGGACACGGAGCTTCTCCATTGGCTCCCGCACATCAGGCTAGATGCCTCCACGAGAGAGGCTGAGACTCTGAGGTGGAAAATTACCAGGTACATGTGCACTAGCCTGTTTACAACTTGTCCTCGGCCAGATGTAGGCGCCATCTTGTAATGGCAAATGTGGGTGCGACTCAGGCGGCTCCCCACAGAGCTAAAACCATCCAGTGGAAAAAAAACAGCATTTCCAACAAATGGTTCTTTTTCAACTGGAGGTCTACAAGTAGAAGAATTTGAATTGATCCTTTCCCATCTCCCTGTACAAAGCTCAAGTCCAAGTGGATCAAGGACCTGCACATAAAACCAGATACACTGAATCTAATAGTAGAGAAAGTGGGGAAAAGTCTCGAACTCATGGGCACAGGGGAAAAGTTCCTGAACAGAACAACAGTGGCTTATGCTCTAAGAGCAGGAAGCGACAAATGAGACCTCATGAAATAACAAAGCTTCTGTGAGGAAAAGGACACTACGAATAGTGCAAAATGGCAACCTACAGGTTGGGAAAAGATCTTTACCAATCCTACATCTGATAGAGGGCTAATATCCAATGTATACAAAGAACTCAAGAAGCTAGACTCTAGAGATCCAAATAACCCTATCAAAAAATGGGGAACAGAGCCAAACAGAGAATTTTCAACTGAGGAAACTCGAATGTCTGAGAAGCACCTAAAGAAATGTTCAACATCCATAGTCATTTGGGAAATGCAAATCAAAACAACGCTGAGATTTCACCTCACACCAGTCAGAATGGCTAAGTTCAAAAACTCAGGTGATAGCAGATATTGGCGAGAATGTGGAGAAAGAGGAACACTCCTCCATTGCTGGTGGGAATGCAAGCTGATACAACCTCTCTGGAAATCAGATTAGAAGACCCTCAGAAAAATGAACATAATACTACCTGAGGACCCAGCTATTCCACTTCTGGGCATTTACCCAGAAGATGCTCCAATATGTAATAAAGACACATGTTCCACTATGTTCATAGCAACCATATTTGTAATAGCTAGAAGCTGGAAACAACCCATATGTCCCTCTACAGAGGAATGGATACAGAAAATGTGGTAGATTTACACATTGGAATACTACTCAGCTATCAAAAACAATGACTTCATGAAATTCGTAGACAAATGGATGGATCTTGAAAATATCCTGAGCGAGGTAGCACAGTCACAAAAGAATGAACATGGTATGTAATCACTATTAAGAGGTTATTAGACCAAAAATTTGAAATACCCAAGAGTCACTTCACAGCAACATTAGTTCGAAGTGTGACGTCCCAAATGGAGGACTTGGAGAAATGATTGAAGGAGCTGAGGGCGTGTGCAGCCCCAGGGATGTAGCAACAGTGGCAACTGGCCTGACCCCCTATACTTCTAGAAACTGATCCACCAACGAAAGAATACACATGGAGAGACCCATTGTGCTGGCCACAAATGTGGCAGAGGAGGGTCTTGTTATCAGTCAGGGGTAGGAGAGGCCCTTGGGCCTGAGGGTGTTAGATCCCCCAGTATAGGAGAGTGACAAGGAGGAAAGACAAGAGCGGGTGGGTGGGTGGGAGGGTGTGTTGGAGAATATCCCCATATTGGCAGGGGGAAGGCGGAGGGAATGGGGAGGTTACAAAGGGGAGATCTGAAACATTTGAAATGTTATTAAAATATGAAAATAAAAATATAATAATAATAATAACAAGATCTGTACTAAGCTGGACATGATGGCATATCCTGTTGCCATGAAACCTGGGTGTAGAAGAAAGATGATTGCAAATTTGAGTCCTTCCTGAGCTACAAATAAATACCATTGAACTAGAACTCAAAAAAAAAAAAAAAAAAAAGAAGGAAAGAAAGAAAGAAAAATTAACTGTCAATATACTGTGACTAAATGTGTTGTTTTTGCTCATTTAACATATATCAGTGATTCTTTTCAGTTCAATTTCAGTTTTTCTCACATTTTACCCTCAAATATCCTCTAAAAATTTCTTATTAAACATTAAAATTATAGGATCATCCTTGGTTTTTCATACTTTTTCATTAGATTATCTATATGTTGGTCTCTGTGATATCATGCTGTAATCTCATGAATTTGATTTTGTTGTTTGTTTGGTTGGTTGGTTTTGTTTAGCATACTATCTAGCTACTAACTGTAAGATCATTTATTTTTTTTATTTACTATTCTAAATAAAATCATTTAAAAATAACTGAGAATGTGGTTAAGAAATGACTCGGTATTTTTGAATACTGTCTGGTCCTCTAGAAATACAGAATTCTATTCTCAACAACCACATGGTGGATCAGAAACATCTATTTTATATTTAATACTCTCTTCTGACATGCAAGCATACATCCAGATAGAACCCTCATATACATAAAATAAATAAATAAATAAACAAATAAATATTTAAAAAGGAAAAAAATAAAACTGAGAGATGATGAACTAGTACTGCCCTCACTAACTGCCACACTCAGGAAAGACTAGGTACCACAGTAGAGCTGGCCCTGCTGGTATGTGTACATGAAAGATAGCTCCTACATTATGAGTTCATCCTGGCCCTCACATGAGTAAAGCAACAGAGCTGGCCCTGCTTGTATGCAAGCAGGAATGCAGGAGAGCTGGTGAGCTGATCAACACAGCTACCATTCAGACCCAGATCCAGAAATCTGACTTGGTCCAACCCAACATCTACCCTATCTACCAACTGCTGAAACACATTAGGGAGAGATACTGCAAAACTAAAGCTGCAGGATCTCCATGACACAGGCCAACAAGAAGATATCTGAAAGGAATCCTGTTGAGGATCCAGTATTGATAGTGTAGTAGAAACCAGAGACCTCAGACAAAAGAAAGTACTCATTTCAATGATCATTTGCATATAAAGCTGTTTAGATAAAACAACTTACATAATGAGAAGTTTTTGTTTATATTATTTTGTTTTTTGAATATTGTTTTTCTTTGGCAGAAAGGGTTGCAAGCAAGGATGGAAAATATGGAGAGATTAGGGAGATGAGTGGAATTGGGGTGTATGGTATGTGTTAGATGGTTTTGCCCCATAATCTGGGTGCCAGCTGTGGTATGCATATTGGGGTCCACCTAGAGTTCTGCATCCTCTGATTCCTCCCTCTCAAAGTGTTCAGATGCCTCTGCACACAGGCCTATAAGGATGAAGTGGAATCTGGAACAGGTGGGGATCTGCAGGATTCCAGTCCAACTGGGAGTGTGGGCTGGCAGAGGACGGGAAAGAGGAATGAATGAAGAGAAAGAGAAAGACTTCTATGAGAATCTTAATATTACAGATCTTTGTGCCAAATGACTTTTCCAATGGTCTTCAGTGAAACAGATGTTTTACATGATCTTAGCTTGTGCACATGTCTTTAATCATGGTGCCTTGTAATGCATACACTTTATTCAGGGTGAACCAGGGGTATATAAGGACTTTGGAGAGTGAAAAGAGATTTTTAGGGAAAATGAAAATCATTGGCTAAAGTTCTGTGAATGCCTCATTTTTATGTAAAGGCATTCCTGCAATCCCAGGAACATGTTGGGCATGGTCTTATTCAGGAGAAAAGTTTATAGGTCTTCTAAGGACTACTCAACCTCCCACAAGTAGAGGGAATGTGGAGTCAGGATGCACAGACAAGTTCAGAGAAGGGGAAGGATTGCTGGCAGAGGGAGTACTCCATACCCAGCTCAGCTCAGAGGAGGTACCTACTCATGGTAGACTGCAACCTTCATTAGCAGGGTTTCCCCCACATCTCCGCTGGTTTGATTTTATCATGTAGCCTTTAGCCTTTATGTTGGGGAACCATTTAGTATTGAGCCAAAATTTGATTGCTAGTGATTTTTTAAAATGCCTTAAAAATCGGACAAGGCAGGTGCAAGGCAGAGCAGGGCTCCAATGGCCAGCCTGGTGACAAAGGTGAAGAAGCCAAGCCAAAAAGGGATTTGAGTACCATGGAGTTGGGCTGTCAGGTGGAAAATGTACTCAGAGATCCTGTTGGAGATCTTTGAGCACTTACAAGATTTGTTCCACCAGGCTAGATTCATTAACAAAGAAACAACATTTTTCCCCCAACATTATTTAAGTCATTCTCCGTTCATCATTCATCTAGTCCAGTGCTCTCCAGTTTGGGAGAACAATTCCAACCAGGGAGTTTGTCTGTCATTTAAGGGACTCAAAACTATCAACAGTGGAAGCACCTCGTCAAGCTTGTCCTGGAAGTCCCCAGGTGTGTCTTAACAAGACAGTTGTCACTGTTTTCACATCTGCAGATCCAAGGAAATGCAGGCTTCCAATTCCTTCCAATAAAGGAAAAAAATCTCTGTCTTTATCTGGCCTTCAGCTGCAGGACTGCCATTTTTTTCCTCATAGAGATAAACCTATGCAATAGTCACCTCAAGGGTGCAGAACCCGTGCAGAAAATCTTTCTTCACTGGAGATTATTATTTTTAACACCAAAAATGAGAGAATGTAATGCACACAATAAGCCTGTAACAGTTTGTTAGAAATCATGTGGGTGGTCTGTTGTAATAGGCCTAGAAAAATGGCAAAGAAGGAGGTATTAGAGGAAATTTTAATCCCTGTCTGGTGTCCTCTAATTGGGAAGTCACCTGTCTTGAAGTAAGGAAAGCAAAGGTAAATGCTGGGTGTCTTTGTCAGGGTTTCTATTCCACCACAAACATCATGACCAAGAAGCAAATTGGGGAGGAAAGGGTTTATTCATCTTACACTCCCTTGTTGCTGTTCATCACCAAAGGAGATCATGACTGGAACTCAAAAAAGTAAGGAAACAGGAGTTGATGCAGAGGCCATGGAGAGATGTTACGTACTGATTTGCTACCCTGGCTTGCTCAGCCTGCTTTCTTATAGAACTCAAGACTATCAGCCCAGTGATGGTACCACCCACAAGGGGCCCGCCCCCCTTGATCAGTAATTGAAAAAAAATTGTCTTACATCTGGATCTCATGGAGGCATTTTCTCAACTGAAGCTCCCTTCTCTGTGATAACTCCAGCTTGTGTCAAGTTGACACAAAACCAGCCAGTACAATTGATCCCTTTTCAACTTGACACACAAACACTTCACTATTAAGTCTCAACCCTTATTTTCTTAATCATCCCCAAGATTTAAATAACTTTAAAAGTTCCAAGGTCTTTGCAAATTCTTACATATTAAAATTTTAATCCCCTTAAAATATCCAATCTCTTAAAATTCAAGGTTTTTTAACAATTAAAAGTCTCTTAACTGTGTTTTCCACTAAAACACCTTTTTTCTTCAAGAGGGAAAAATATCAGGGCACAGTCACAATCAAAAGCAAAATCAAACTCCAACCATCCAATGTCTGGGATCCACTCCCGATCTTCTGCATTCCTCTAAGCATTTGATTCACTTCTGCAGCTCTGCACTTTGTAGCTCACACCTTGTCTTCTAGGTTCCAGATTCCTGTACTCTACTGCTGCTTATGTTCTTGGTGGTTATCTCAAGGTACTGCCATCTCCAAAACACTGCTGTCTTCCAATGTAACTAGACTTCACCAGTAGTTTCTCATGAGTTTTCTGCATGGTTCCAAGTCTCAACTCCTTTGCATGACCCCTTCAGTCCTGGGCTATCAATTATAACTGAGACTGCACCTTCACCAATGGCCTTCCACAGCCTCTCACAATGTCTAGCCTCAGCTGCTCTTCATGACTGCCTTCAAAACCAGTATCACCTGAGTGACTCTTACACATTACCAAGTCCAGCCACAGCACATGGTACAACCTTGTCTATTTATGGAACACAGCCTCTGTGCTTTCAGGAAATACTTCCCAGAAGATTTTACCTCAATGATGCTGGACTCTTCTTAATCACTGCTAATATCTTAGCTCCAGCTAGTCAGCTTCAGTAGTCCCAGTAATACAAAGTTTTCACTTTGGTAGTTCTGGTGTCTTGTTAATCACAGCTGACTCTTCAGCCGCAGCTAAGCAAAAGCACAGAATCTTCACAATCAAAATACTAACAGCCCTGATAAGAGTCTTTTATCTTCCCTCTGAAGTTTCATAAGCCAGGTCTCCATCTTTTGCACTGTTCTCAACATTACCTTCCAAGCTTCTACACAACATCCCACAGAACTCTTAAGAGTCTTAATGACTCTTCTAGCCCAAGGTTCCAATGTCCTTACTGAATAACTCTTCTAGCCCAAGGTTCCAATGTCCTTCCCCAGTCCTCCTAAAAACATAGTCAGGTTGTCACAGGAATACCCCACTATGCAGGTACCAATTTGTCTTAATCTGAGTTTTCATTTCTACACAAACATCATGACTAAGAAGCAAGTTGGGGAGAAAAGAGTTTATTCATCTTATATTTCCATGTTTCAGTTCATTTACCAACAGAAGTCAGGACCGGAACTCAAGCATGTCAGAAAACAAGAGCTGATGCAGAGGCAATGGAAGGATGTTACTTAATAGCTTGCTCCCCTGGGTTGCTTAGCCTGCTTTCTTATAGAACCCAAGACTACCAGCATAGGGATGGTACCACCCACAAGGTACTCTCCCGCCTTGATGACTAATAGAGAAAATGCCTTACAGCTGGATCTCATTGAGGCATTTTCTCAACTGAATCTCTTTCTCTATGATAACTCCAGCTTGTGTCATGTTGACACAAAACTAGCCAAAACCCTGGGGATAATTGATATCATCTGGTTAAAGTGGCTGAGAAAGGAAAATTTATGTTAATTATATATCTGCAATAGGTAGTAACAACATTTCTGTGAAAAATTAACTGACTTAACTAGTTAGTCTTAATTTTAATACTCGACAATGAAATGATGGTTATTGATATAGTCCATTTTTTGTGAGAGGTAGATCCATGATGATTCTCTGAACCTTAAAATAATGTGTAAGTTTACTTAAAGAGATGAATTTTAGATATGTCAGTATTACCATTTTTTACAACTATAAATAAATTTGGGTTAAAAGCATGAACATTCCTTTATTTATTCCTGTTATTGGGTACAAACAACCAAACAGATGTTAGACAAAGAAGCATGAGAATTTTAGGTTTTTGGTGAACCGTTGTTCCAGGCTAGGTCAGCAGCAAGACTCCACACATTATTTTTGTCGTTTTAGACTCTGAAGCTTTATGTATTAGCTGACAGGCAACAGTTTCATGCAATTAGACTGTTCAGAGAATTTAATTTTCCCTGGCAGGTCCTTCTTGCCAAGATGCCATTAATTCCTGGACTGAAGGAAGGGCCCAACCCACCACCAGAACCTGTGACTGTTCCAGCTGCCCTTGTACCCATTCTTTCTGGGCAGGTCACGGGGTGTGAATCCTGGTTGTACATTGACAACTGGCCATGCATGCCATAGCTTTGCAGGTAGGAACAGGAGAGGTTCAACTTTCTATCTCTTTAACCCCTGAAAAGTAAAAAGGGAAATGGAGACAGCACAGGTACCTGTTGGCACCCTGATGTCGAGGGTCAGGTTTTGGACTTGTGATTCAGAGGGATTCCATCTCAAACCAAAGCCAGCTAAGTGCATTTTGCCAGCTTGGCCTTTGGGGGAAAAATGTGTTTGTCTAAAACTGATCTGATTTTGTGAAGTCCCAGCACTGGAAGGGTGGTCCTCAACTGAGAATATGTAGGCATCCAGCCTTCCAGCAGGGTCACAAGCATAGGGACAGGAGAGTCAGTCAAGAGACTGACAGATGCCCTCTCAGCTCTTGCCTAGATTGAGGATGACAGGGGTTTATGAGTGTTTTTATCTGTTTCTTTTTGGGTTCTTGGAGAGTGTAGCTAAGTAGACAAACGGAAGAGAATCAAGGAGCTCTCTCTCTCTCTCTTTCTCTGCTTTGATAGAAGGTGTGGAATTGGGAAGAGCCATGACTTGGCGTGATGCTTCTTCTGTGATTGTAAAGGTGTATTAATGCCTGCAAGCAAGGATAGGAGGGATAGGGAAGGCCATGAACTGGTACAGGGTACATCTAGTTTTGTAGTGAAGTCCTGTAGAGTACAGGGTTGCTGGCCTGGAGAAGGGGACTTTAATTTAGTAGGTTTTTAATGCGAGGTATTTTATTTTATTTTATTTTAGAGTGTGTGTGTGTGTGTTTGATTGATTGATGAGGTGTTCCCCATGATAGGAAAGAAGTGGACAAGTCCAATGGGAACATTCCTGCAGCCTTTGACCTGCAGGGGATTTCACAATACCACAGAGGTCCAAATTGTTAACCCTCCAAAGATTTTGAGAGTTCCTTTGGTCATCCTAAATGGTAATTAGAGATTCCTGTATCATTCATTTTTATTTTTGTTTCAAGAAGAAATTAGATAGTTGGTCATTGCCAATGCCTGTGGAGACTATCAGTTTTCAGAAAGCGATTTATGGACCTAATGCCAACACCAGAGAATGCTTTAGACAGAAGGCATCAAATGTACTCTTTCAACATATCTGAATCCATATGATGGCTCCAATTGCAAATAAAGTAGGAAAACAGATACAATGACTGCCATCAGAGTGTGGAGGCTTGGGCCTTTGGGCTGATGCCAAATTCCAGGAGGCAGCTCATGGCCAGGGTAACTCACCTTTTTTCCTCATGCCAGAGGTCTTGTTGGATCCTTGTCGGTGGCAAATGTTGTATGCATTTTGGGGTACAGCTGCTTTCTCCTTCTCAGTGTATTCAGATGCCTACTGCACAGTAGTCTGAAAGGATGTTGTAGAGTCTGGAAAGAGTGGGGTTTAGACAAATGACTTCTCCAAAGGTCTTTAGTGAAACAGCTGTCTTAGATTATCTTATCTTGTGCACATACCTCTATTCATGGTGGGCTTGTATGCATATACTTTATTCAGGGTGAAACAGGGATGTATATGGATCTTGGAAATGAGGAAAGAGATTTTACGTTGAATGAAAAATCATTGGCTAGAGCATAAAGTTCTTTGAATGCCTCATTTTTATGGAGAGGCATTCCTGGAGTCTCAAGTACTTGATGGGAAGGTTCGTATTGGAAAGAAGAGAGGAAGTCTATAAGCCTGCAAGGACTATTCAATCTTCTACAAGTAGAGGGTGTGGGGAGTCAGGATCCCTAGATAATGTCAGAGAAGGGGAAGCCTTGGTAGTAAAACAAGTCATCCATTTTGCACCAAGCTCAGAGGAGCTATCTGGTCATGGTAGACTTCAAATTGAATTAGCAGGATTTTCTCAAAGGTATTCATGATGTGAGATTCACAAAGGATCAATAAAAAGTTATAAAAAATAAAACAAAACAAAACAAAGCATAAAACTGGGTCTCATTGTACACAACTCCATGGATTTCAATCAAGTCAGAGTTACATAGATAGAATCCCTGTCAAAACAAACAAACCCACTAACAAATATACACATAAAATACACAGAATAGAGAGAGAATGTAAAATTAAAAATAACAAGCAATATTTGTCTTTATATGTAAAGTTTCTCTTCTTCTGAATATACCAACTCATTTCATTTTGTTGTTAATAATATATATGAGGCTGACTAAGTTTCCAACATAATTATATGAATACTAATTAATATGGTCTACTTTTGACTATATATTCTTCATTAATAGAAATTGACTATTAACATGTTTATAGAAGACATTTTATTTCATTGGCCACATTTAAGACATAATAAGGTTTGTATATGGGTGCAGGACTTGGGCAGTCCTCTTTTTCCTATGGCTGATCTAGAGTACTCTTTCTCAGACATTCCATGTTTTCTACTTGATAAATGTCATATCAGAATTTAAATAATGTTTCTTCTGAAATTTCTATGTTGATTTTTACTTGTCACCTCCTGGGATTGTATATTATTGGATTCTTATCATTCACCACTTTATGGCATAGAATGTAGATATCATAACTTCATTTAATTTAGAACACATTTACCTTCTTATATTTATTTGTCTATCTACTTTGTATCTTTTAAGATTTTTTCCAATTTTCTGTCTTATTTTGCTATTACAATCTAATGTTTCATATGGGAGTAAACATATTTCAATGAATCATCTGTTATATCAACATTTGGCTTGAACATAGAAGGCAGATATATATTTGAGCAGTTTACCATATTGAATTGGAGAACCAGTTTCATTATGCTTTGATTTCTAGTTCTAACTTTATTTTTACTCTTAAAGATGATTCTATAATAATATATTCATCCATAAACATTCCATATCACTGGAAGGTTGGTAAAACATGAGGATCCAGATTATTACATCTTGTGTTATTGTAGATAAATGTTAAAAACTGGATCTGTCAAAAGAAGATTTTTTTACTCACAGTTATTGCAGCTTAAAAGTTTTGCCTTTTATCACAGTTTACTCTCTTGAGATCAAATCAATGGCTCCCATGGTTTATTAGGACATGCTACCAATAACTTCATGATTTCTCCTACATGTCACCACTTGTACATTTCAGTACCTCTCACATCATTACACTTTTGACTTAGTTTGTGACGCATGAACTCTTATACTCAAATGATATCCATTCTACAGCAGAACTGGAGAATGATTCTACAAGTTCAACCTTTGCAGTCTATTTTCCTTTATTTCCACTATTTTTCTTCTCTCTCCCCCCCTCTCTCTGTCCATATGTATATTCTGTGAAGCAAATTTTATCATTCCTTCTTTTATTTATAGCAGTGATGTTCAATCAATTAATGTAGCATAGGATTTCCTGTAGACTAATTACTAGGCAAAAAATAAGAAAAAATTCTCAGTGAGCAGAAATGGGCCTGACTATTGACTCTCCTAAGAAGACTCATCCTCAGAGGAAATTTATTTATTCAGAAACTTACTGTTCATTTACAGAACTCCAATTATAATAATGTTTATCTATATTTTAAACAAAGCATATATGTATGTAAGGAAATTTAACTATGAGGCAAGTTTAATTCATTTATTGCATAAGCATTTTTGAGCCTATGACAAAATATCCAAACAGTCATATGTCTCTAAAAGAAAGATGGGAATGCCATGTTATTATGTTCACATTTAACAAAGTTACCACTGAGAGCTAGTAAATGTTTTAATGTTAATGAAGAATCAGTTATATAACACTACAGTGTTGGACTGCCACACGTTTCCAAACATATTAGTTACAATGTGTTTGTGGAGAAACAATATAATATTAACTAGATTAATGGCATCTCAGACAGTGCTTTAAATAACAGCAGGAAAAGTTTACAAAGAAACAGGACAGCCAGCCATAGCTAAGATTTTACTTTCAGTGTTGAACATTGTATGCTGGTGAATGAAAATTTCCTGGAAGAAGCTTAAGTACGCCTTCAACTGAGACCTATAAGCATAGGACTGAAAAGGACTCTGTGGGTGAAGATTCTCTACAAGAAATTTTGGAAGTTAGAAAATGCATATGCAAATTGAGAGTGAAGGAATGGACTACTCTATATTGACTGTACAGGAGAACAGTAGCAAAGAATCAGATATTACAATGTAGAGTCTGTTAGACAAGCTTATGTTCAAGAGTAGATTGAATTTATACAGCAATCTCATAAAAACTGTACATGTAGGGTTACCATGCATGTCTAGATCAGTTCTTACCTAAAAGTTCAGGAGAAACTTGGAGCCTATGGAATCCAGTATTCATTTATAGAATATCAGATATGTGGTTTTTCTCATATATACTGTTTATATGACAGTAATTGAGTTCCAGGGCAGTCAGGGTTACACAGAGAAACCCTGTCTTGACAACAAAAACAAAGACAAACAAACAATAAAAAAGACAATTCAATGTGAGATATACTCAAATTTTAAAATTAATAGTAAGCTAAAGGAAGAAAAGGGAGATTATCACAGAAATTAAGGGAGCCCTGGAAATAAGTTGGATACAATAACCACAGAAAGAGAAGTACAGACGGAGATCCTTAAAGAAAAACTTGAGGATAAAGAAAGAAATAACCATGGAAAAAACATGGGGAAAAGTCAGAGCCCTTATGAAGATAGAGGGAGAGGAGCATTCAACTCTTTGAAAAGTCTATTGATAGGTATAGAGATATCCTACACTGTATTTTACCATCCTTGGGAGGCTATCTGAGTAAGTAACCCTTCAGTGTAAAAAAGATTGTTGATTCTAAAATTTCACACATATCAAAAGAGAAGAAAAGTCTGGATAGGCCAATGTGTAGGGGAAAATTAAGAAGAAAATTATAGTAAGGGATACAGAGATTTTGCTGTGAGTTGGTGACAGTGGACACAGATTGTTGCTGGGAAGCATTAGAATCAGAATCAGCATTTATGTTTAAGTGATGTTGTTAGATAAAGTGGAGAGATCAGTGTACACCTTGTGATTCACAAAATGTGAAGTGCTGTGAAATTGAAGTTAAGCAACAAAGCATATGCAATTAGTTTTCTGAGGAGATTTTGGGTTGTTCCTTTTCTGACTCTTTGGGATCTTTTTTCAAATGACTTGGTCATTTTTTCCACATTTTCCCCCTCACTTAAGTATCACTGGGCATTTTTTTTCTTTTCATTTCCCCCCATCCCCCAGGCTGATTATGTCCATCCCTAGGTCTCATCTTCCTTCTTTTTGTTATTGACATTCACTTGTTTGTCATTGATTCAATTCTTTCTGCTTATTCAGGTTTATTTATGTATTTGACTTCTTCAATGATTTTTCTTATGTATATGTTTCTTACCGACCTAAAACTTCAAGCTGCTCATGAGGACTGAGGCACTCACAGAACTAAAAATGTGTTCTAATTTTTATCTCATGTTAGCCTCTCCTCTCCAAATATGAACAATCACATAGTCCTGATGAATAGAGAACAGACACCTTCAATCTAAAAGTGGTTAACAATCTGATTTCTGTCAATAGTTTTGCTATTCAGAGTTGGGCTTAACCTACAGACAGGTAGATAGTAAATTGTTTAGTTGCAGAGATCTTTACTCCAGAAAGCTACACATATTGTGAGTTTAGAAAATGAGGAGCCGCAGTGTTAGGTGGTGTTCTGGCATTTGTGAGCTACAAAGGTAGTAGTAAGAAAAGATAAGGTGAATAGGATAAGGGATGAAGTTGTGTTCTTAAGATCTGATACAAAATCAAATTGCACAAAATAAAAACTGCTGGTAGAGTACAGTTGTACTCTAAAGACATTTCCCCGCTTTGAGTTTAATGAAGAATCCATGTAAGGGAGATACAAAGAGTATCCTCAGTTGACAGAACATATATCTGAAAAAGCTTCTAAGTTTTGAAACCCTCCAGCATTTGAAATTTCACAAAGAAATTTCTAATTTTAATTTAGAACATTCAACTTTGAAATACGAAAACAATTTTTATATCTTATGTAGTGCAAGGTATAGTGCAACACTTATGCAAAAACAAATAAATTTCACAACTTTAATCATCATTTCTTCTTAGTATGTTTACTTTGGGAACATAGCTTTAAGCCATTTTCAATAAGTATGACCTTGGCATTAACAAATGTTTTACTAAATATTCCAACATGATTATATTTCTCTTTGTGGGTTGTCATAGAAGATGTATGTGGGATTCGGGGGTCAAGTATAAATCAGATCTGTTTCTCTGTATATCGATAATCTGGTTATCTAGGTAAGGAGTAGTTACACACAAGGTCTTCAAGGAAAAAGTGAGTTAAAAATGGATAATTATGTCCAACAATAGAATTAAATCTGAAGTAGTCAAGCAGTGCTGACAGTTTAGTAGGGAGACTCAGTAAATCTGTGAAGTCAGGAACCAGCAACTGTGAAAGCTCCTCCCTCTCCCCCACTGGGTGTTCTCTAGAAACCTGCTGAGTCATACTACATATAACTGATACCATTTTATAGATTATAAAATAGAGCAACTCTAATAGAAAACTCATGACTGAGGATTAAGTGAAAATTCATGGCGATGAAATTTTCATTTTTCAAATGAAGGCTTGGAAGTATATGCTTACCATAACATTTCATAGCACCTGGATCACTTTATCAGACCAGGTAAAATGAATATGGAAAGAGAAGGTAGAGAAGGCAAGCTCCTTAAGCATTCAAGGTTCCATAAATTCTTTATTCACTAATTCTTTTGGAATTGACACTTTGGATCTATTTGCAACATCAAAATTATGTCTAAATGTATCTATAAAATGTATGTTAACCCAAACCAGAGGAAATCTCAACATAGAGATGAGAATAGGGGATATATTCTCACTTCTAGCTACAGATTAATTGGCTTTACAGTGCTAGGAGAGGAATAAATTGTTTTCTCTAACACTGTAGCATCTGGTAAGTCAATCATGCCCCAAAGAAAGAACACACATTCAAGAATATTTAGGTTTCATGGACTGGTGTTGATTTTCTTTATTAAAGATTTGTTTTAAGTTTATTTTCTTGGTTTAGAAATGACACAAAGATGATTGTGTAGGAAGTGGGATGGATCTAGGAAGAATTAGGGTAGGTATAAATATGATCAAAACATACCATATTAAATTCTTGAAGAGTAACAGGCATTAAGTTTTAAAAATTAACCTGAGGAAAAATTACCTCTTCAACTATAAATCCATAGCATGACTCATGACTCATCCTCTTATCTTTCTCTTGCTACCTCATAACAGCTCTGAAATAACATACTAATGTAGCAACAGCAATCCTTGACTAGACTAATCACTTCCCAAGACCTTACTTAGTCTTGCTTTTCTAGTTAACTTTATCATTCCCAATAACACGGAACCAATACAAAATTCAGTAGGATTGAAGCCCAAGATTATCCATTCTGTGCTTTAGTATGAGTATGACTGAATTTTCAACTTTATAATTCTTGAGCTACAAAAATTGTGATCACCGAAACAAAGGTGGAGAGTTTTCATAAATAATATTTTTTCAGCATATACAAATATTTCCAACTCTGTTAAGAAATCTATCACTGTCCACAAAAGAATAGAGAGTGGTATGAACCTAAAACATTCAAGTCATTCTGACCTCTCAGTGATATGTAGCTCTACTTGTTTTTAAGTTTTAAAATTTTATTGTTTGTTTTCTTAATGTTTTACATTTTAAACATATATTATTTGTTAACATCTACTGCTATATACTTGGTTTTTTTCTATGCTAACATGCTAAATGCTATTAAGAGATTGAAATATGTATGAGTCTGTATGTCTATCTTAATTTTGTTCTCTTCCTAAAGGTTTTTGAGTCATCACTTTCAAGTAGTGTCTTTGTTCATATAACAGTGTTAACATTCATAATTGGTCTAGCTGTAATGATGAAACATAATGATATTAACTGAAAAACTTTATATGAAGGATTTTGTTAGTTGCATTTCCCATACCAACAATATTTATAAAATTCAATATAAATGAATATTTCTACTGAACAAAGCTGTGAAAGGTTTGCATGCTAATTTTTAATGTGAGATAAGTTCTATTTAAAAGCAGTAATTGCTTCATTTAATTTTAATTCATAAAATATATGACTATTGATGAAATAATGTGATCCTGCTGTTTGATGCAATGATGTAGTCATAGTAATTGGCATAATAAGAAATAAACGTAGTTATAAACCCAAGAACACATAGGTTTGTTAAATGACAAAGGTTAAAACATAATTGCAGATAATTTCTTTACTTGGAAGGATTCTCAATGATCGAGCTGCATTCCACTTAGCCTGAGGGAGGATTAATGCAACAAGGACAGTTAAAGTTCTCTTTAATGGTCAACAAACTTAAGTAAATCATCTAGATTTTTGTCTACATGGCATATTCACCTCCAATTTCTGTTTTTTTGTTGGTGTTGTTGTTTGATTTTATTTTATAGATTATAATTTTGTCACAGCATTTCCTCTTCCCTTTCCTTCTTCCAAGGCTTTTCCATACATGCCTCCTCACTTTTCTTCATATTCACAGCCTCTTTAATCTCTAACTGTTATTGTACATGCACATGTGTTATTAACAGACTTTCAGAGCCACAGTTCATATAAAGCCTTTTATCTGTGGAGCTCTTTATGCGAACAGCATCAATAATACCTTGAGATGACTCCCTGATTGTATTTTATTTCTCAATAATAATAATGATCCTGTGCTTTCCGTCTTCAGATAGTATCCTAATTTTTTGACTTTTGACTAATACAGTATTAAACTCAATGGTAGAAGATCTGCCCTGTTTCTAGCTTCCTTACATATAGTTACACATGCTTGAACTATATTTGTTCTAATATAGACTAAGATCAGTATGGATACTTAAGAATTTGGCTCAAACTTGAATTTTGAGGCATCTTTATTTTTCCATATAAGATTTGTCCATTCAAATCTGCTCCAAGAACACCAGGATCTTAGCAGAGAACTTTTCAACACTGACAACTGCCTTCATATATACATACATACACATGAACACAATTTTCTATGTTAGGTTCTTAAATAATGTACTCCTTGAACTCAAAGAGCATATCACAAACTACATGTTTATTGTAATGCTCCTGTATATCACATATATTTGATACATATTGAAGGGAAAATTCTACTGCTAGATAATTCTAATGAATGCTTCTATAGCTGTCCATGTATTTAATCTGTACAAAACTGAGAGAGTCATAGGTACATAGCATCTGGCTAGGAGAATCATTGGCTAAAATTCACACATGCACAGAATGATTCTAAGTACTAGCATCATTAATGAATGCCCAGATTAGTCAGATACCCTATAATTTCATTCAAATATCTTTTTTCCATGTTTATATAATTTCTATAAGCAGTTTTAATCACTTTGCATTTAAGGAAACAGAGGGACACAGGTTATGGATAGAGTATAGAGCCAACTCAAAAGGCACATGGGTCCCAGTTTTCACACAATACACTTTACTTAAAGTCAGAGTACATTTTCTTTGTAATCAAACCTTAAGTGACTAATCACCAAAGCTAATGTTGTCATAGTCTTTTAAACTGTGAATTAATAACAATAATTGTTTACATGATATTTTCTGTAGGTATCTGATATATTCAGGTGCTTTAGGTATTATTTCTTCAGATGAAGAGATGAAATGAGAACCCTACCCAAGCTCCTTGATGACACAGCTTGGGCTAATTCCAAAGCATGTCCTTTTCTGTTAACTATTCCTAGGCCCAGGCCTGGAAGCTTCTAGCCAGCATACAATTGACTTTTCTAAACTGACTGACTCAACTGGTTTCTCTCTATTTCACTCTACTTGGACTACTACTAATATTGATAATATGTTCTATTTGTCTGAAACCTTCTCTTTCTCTGGCTCATTCTGTCTTCACCTGTGTCTTGCTAGTGTCTCTCTCTTTAAATTGTCTCTGTAAAACTTTCTTTGTAAAACTAACACACACACACACACACACTTTCTCTCTCTCTTTCTCTCTCTCTGTCTCTCTCTCTCCCCCCTTCTCTCTCTCCCCTTAAGTAAGCTTTTTTCCCCTATGACGTTTTCTTGTTAGTTGAACATATCCGATCTCTGACTTATTTTGTCAAATCTTTCTCTGATTAGTCAGTTTGTCTGCCCTTCAATTACACTCCACTTTCAAACTTTGCACAACTAACCTTAACTCTGTTATTATAGATTAAACATATGTATCTACATTCTATCCAGATCATACTAAAACCTAGGAAAGTCTGTATTCTAGCCAGATCATATAGACCTAAGAAAGGTCTTCGGTCCTGAATCCTTGCCAGAGCAGCAATGCTGTTGGATTAAAATTCTTCTATATTTCTTGATTTAGCTTTGTTTGAATCACATATCTATTGGTGAACATGATACTGAAGTTATTCTCTATTACAGGAGTAGCTCAATATGTGATTTTTAATATAATAGTAATTCTTTTATAAAATTAGGTAACATTGTGTTTGGCATGTAAATGTTTGGAATTCTAACATTATTTTGGTAGATTTATTTTCTGTAATGAATGTGCAGTGTTCTTCCCTGTTTTTTTTTTTTCTGTCTTGTTTTGATACAAAGCCTACTTTCCCAGATATTAAAATAGCTTTGTTTACTTTGTATTGGTTCCCTTTGCTTGGAACACCTTTTATATATGTTTACCTTAAGGTGGTAGCTGTCCTTAATGATTAGGTGTGTGTCTTTGATGCAGCAAAACGATGTACCATATTTCCTTAATCCAATATGTTATTCTACATCGTTTTATTTTGGAATTGAGACTGTTAATATTTAGATTATTTTATAATGGTGTTTTATTCCTATTATTTTTGTTGTTTAATTTTGTTTGGTCTTCTTTTTTAAGAGCTCTAATGGTTAGCTGTTTTGGGATTATTTATTCCTTTTATCTTAGTGGGTAGAGTTAACCACTACAGAATAAAATATCCATTGTCTTTTAGAACCTGTAGAACATTAGTTAAAACTCTTCTTTTTTTAATCTCTATTAATAATACCAGGGATTATTCTTATGGGCTTACCTTTATACGTAACTTGATATTTTTCCCCTGCAGCTATTAATATCATTCTTTGTTCTTTACATTTGTTGTTTTTTATTATTATTGAAGTTGAGTGGATAGAGAAGTGGTCTATGCAAAATTTGAGAAAGATCATGCAAAATTTGAGAAAGGAGAAAAATTATGATCAAAATATATCATATTAAATTTTGGAAGTCAAAAACATAGTAATTTAGCCTAAATTTGAGCTATATTGTGTTGAAGCTCTAATAGAAACTTTCCATCTGCCTGCTGTTGAGTGAAGAATTTTTCTTTTACCTTTTTGGAGACTTGAATCCTCATTTGTCTTAAGCTATTCACACTGGTTTATTTCCTTCTCAAATACTAATTGCCATTGACATGCTTTGCTTCTGCATCATCTTACAGTTTTAAATTATAATAAGTCCTATTAGTCCTCTGTTTATATTCTAATATTGTTAGTTATGTCAATTAATGAGGCTTTACTGGAAAACTTTACCTTACACTCAGGTAGTTGGACAAGTGCATGGATGGTGAAATCTACATCAGTTCTTAGGAAAGATGAGTTGAAAATGAATTGGAAATATGAGTATTTAAAAGCTTATTACCTGAGAATGCTGTTTATGACATAGCTTGGATCATTTTAATTTGATCAATGTATTTTCGGTTTTCATGGGGCTGTCTTGGAAAGCCTAAGACATATCCAATATTTAAAACAATGAGAATTAAATTTTGTACCCTAGTTTCACAGAGGATATTTCCACTAACGAACAGTGAGTCAATCCAGAGGAGCAAAAGCAAGTAAATGGTTACCAATATCCAGATGCTGTTGTTTGGTTAAACCTTCTGGTGGAATCTGAACTACAACACTGAGAAGAGAGATTCATTGCTGAATGTAATGTCTGAGGCAGAGGCAGAGAGGAGAGTATGGGGATGGGAGTAGAAGGGAAACATGAAAATGAGCACAAGTAGCATTTCCTTTGTTTCCTTCAATCTGTAGCCATACAGTGGCTGGGTTGACAATTTTACTGAGTATATAAAAACCCCATGGCACAGAGACTAAAACTTTTTTGATGTGGAAGTAAGAGTAAGGAGTGTAAGAAAGAGTTTCCAGAACATGCATCACAGAGTATTTTATATATTAAAAGGAGCTTTGAGCTTTGGGGAAACTATTCACATAAAAGGGTTGTCTCATGGCTAGATCAGACAATAAAAGATTTATTAACAAATCATCTCATATTCAAAGGTAGTATTTTTATTTAGATGTGGTGTTTGAGACTTGTCCTCATTTATGATGCTTAGGAGAATGAAAGCTTTACACAAATTGCTTTTAGAATACAGAATTCTTGCCACCATTTCTTGCTAAGGTATTTTGTATGAATCCCATAGAAAACTGCCAACTCAGACCTGTTAGTAAAGAGCTACAGAAGCAGTATGTGAGTGTGTGGGCAGAGTGACATAAAGATCTCATTCATGTTAGGCTGAATCTAGAAAAAGGCCAGTCTAGAAAAATTTGACGTTGTCAAATATCTGTGAGAACAAAGACTGAGATTTGGTTTAAGGCAGGAAAGATTTCTTGTTGCTTGGTTGATGAAGTGCTTTGTGGTATATCAATTGCAATAAAATTACCTGCCTACAAAAGAGAGACATGCCATAGTAGCAAGAGTGAAAAGAATTTGTGGCATAAGTAAATTCCTGAAATGCTTAAGTCAAAATAATTCACAAACCTGACAAAGAAATATTTTTCCCCATATTTTATTTGCATTTCAAATGTTTTCCCCTTTCCAGATCTCCCCTTTGGAATCTCCCCATTCCTTCCTTCCTCCCCTGTCACTATGGGAGTATTCTCCCACCCACCCACACATCCACTCTCTTCTTCTCTTCTTGTCATTCTCCTATACTGGGGGATCTAACACACTCAGGCCTAAGGGCCTCTGCTCCTCTTAATGTCTAACAAGACTCTCCTCTGCTGCATATGTGGCCAGCACCATGGGTCCCTCCATGTGTATTCTTTGGTTGGTGATTCAGTCTCCAGGGGTATCCAGGGATCAGGCCAGTTGCCACTGTTGCTCCATCCCTGGTGCTGCAAACTCCCTTAGCTCCTTCAGTCCCTTCTCCACGTTCTCCATAAGGGACCTCACACTCAGCCCTACAGTTGCTGTGAAGTGACTCTTGGGTACTTTGAAATTTTGGGCTAATAACCACTTATCAGTGAATACATACCATGTTCATTCTTTTGTGACTGTGTTATCTTGCTCAGGGTGATATTTTCAAATTCCATTAATTTGTCTGTGAATTTCATGAAGTCATTTTTTTTATTGCTGAGTAGTATTCCATTGTGTAAATGTACCACATTTTCTTTATCCATTCCTAAGTGGAGGGACATCTGTGTTGTTTCCAGTTTCTGGCTATTATAAATATGGCTGCTATGAACATAGTGGAACATGTGTCTTTATTAAATGTTGAACCATCTTCTGGGTATATGCCCAGGAGTGGAATAGCTGGGTCCTCAGGTAGTATCATGTTCATTTTTCTGAGGGTCTGCCAAACTGATTTCCAGAGAGGTTGTATCAGCTTGCATTCCCACCAGCAATGGAGGTGTGCTACTCTTTCTCCACATTCTCGCCAATATCTGCTATCACCTGACTTTTTGATCTTAGCCATTCTAACTTGTGTGAGGTGGAATCTCAGGGTTGTTTTAATTTGCATTTCCCTGGTGACTAAGGATGTTGAGCATTTCTTTAGGTGCTTCTCAGCCATTCGAGTTTCCTCAGTTGAGAATTCTCTGTTTAGCTTTCTTCTCCAATTTTTGATAGGTTTATTAGGATCTCTGGAGTCTAGCTTCTTGAATTTTTTGTATACCTTGGATATTAGCCCTCTATCAGATGTAGGATTGGTAATTATAATTTTTCTAAAGACTCAAAGAAACAAATCCAGGCATTGGTTGGGTATGAGTTCTCATCCTTAAGTTTCTTTGTCAACATGATCATGTAAGCTTCATCCCAGGGGTGCAGGGATGGTTCAACACCCAGAAGTCTACCAATGTAATTCACTACATAAATAAACTCAAAGTTATTGCAGTCTGTGTGTTCTTTTATAGATATGTGATGTTTTAACATTAAAGTATTCCAGAACAAAATAAGTGGGACACACAGAAACACTGCAAATACATTTTGACATTTATTTTCTGATATGCTAGTTTTCATTCTTTCCTCTTTACTGTTTTACATGTCCACAGCACTTTTCTACAAAATCACCAGCCCTGTTTTTACAGTGATGGCTGTCACACATGTCAATTTAGATAAAATTGTTTTCATGCCTACCTACACATTCCCTTAGGTGTTCATCTAATATAGGTCATGTTGCTGGAGAGGAACCAAATGCTATGCAAGAAGATTGGAAATAAAACCCCATACTCCTTAGGAGGAAACATTTTAATAGATCATTACATACTGATAAAAAATTGTGTATTATGAAGAAACTAGGCAATAAACTCTTGTAGAATCTTCCCTGCTAAGTCTAAAGGAAAATTCAAGTCAGTAACCAAAAAGGAATTGTTTTCAAAGGCAAATAGTTTGCATAATGAACTTAGAGACTTGAGCAATTCAGGTAGGAACAACTATTAGCAACTGATAGAGTTTTTTTGAGTTCTGTTGAAAAAATACAGAAAAATAAGGATCAAGTACAGACAAAAAAGATTTTGATATACCACACAAATGAGCTAGAAACTGTACTTTTGTTAAGAAGGAGTCAGTGAAAACCTTTAAGGAGATTGAATAAATTGTCATTTTTATAACCTAAAATATCAATTTTGGAACTCTAGGAAGGTAAATTTAATCAGGAATAAAGAAGGCAAGAAGAGTAGTGAACATTGTTGGAATACAGAAGTGATTTTCTAGCTTGAAGCTCAGGCAGTATCCATGGAAACTCAGGGAGACAAAAACACAAAAGCTATTTTGGTGTGCATGAAGATCTCTGTACCTCAGAAGACAACATGTTTAACACTATGCAATGCAACCAAGGAGCAACAAACATTGATTTGGTGATATTTTTCAAAAGGAGAAGTAGGTTGGAGCAAAACTAACAAGATAATTTTGGTCAGTGTTATAAAGAAGTAGTTGACCTAAGATGTTAACACCCATCTTCTTGGATTTATTTATTCTGTCAAAGTAAGTAATTTTCTTTGGTTTTAAGAAATTTTCTGCTTAATATGTATGTAGCATCACCTGATTGAGCATTTATTTTATGTATTGTAATCTTGCACAATTTCCTTTCTGAGTCAGGAAGCATTCTTTCATGTAATTGCTTTATGACAACACATAAGCTAATACAAATACATTAAAAAGTGAGTATAGAGGAGCCCTCCAGTTTCCATATGTGGCTGGGGACCTCAGCCTGTGCCACAGGGATCCATAGCCAAATAGCAACAGGAGAAATCTAGCCTCTCAGCTGTATGGACAAGCTCATGAGTGGAGGTAAGATGACAACCACAGCTCAGTGGGACCCACCTGGAACCCTCAGGACCCAGAAACCTAGAAGCAACCAGGAACAGGAGCCTTCCGGTTTATACCTGTGGCCTGGGTCACACACCTCTGGTTTCGATCAGTGGCTGAGGACCTCAGCCTGTGACATAGGGCTCCATAGCCAAATAGCACGTGGAGAAAACTAGTGCCCCAGGAGTGTGGACAAGCTTATGAGTGGGGTTAAGTCCAGCACCTCTGCTCAGAGGGACCACCTAGAACCCTCAGGACACAGGGATTGAGGAGTGGTCTTCTTATTACATTCTGCAGCCAGAGAGCTGATCCTGTGACACAGGGTTACATACCCAAATAGTGCCAGGAGAGAGCTGGTCTTCAACGAGTACTGACACACCTTGGAGCACAGACAAGACCACCACTTCTGTTCAAATTCCTGAATCAAGTGGGACACTTGCAGAGCCATCAGGACACAGGAAGCAAGGGACAGTTGGAGAAAGGCTCCTACTGGTTTCAGTATGCACCCCAAAGCTGACCATGTACCACAGCTCTCCAACTCTTCTCAGAGAGAATTGGTCTCCAAAAAGTCCTAATGCAGAATCTTGCAGGAGGGACAAACAACACTCAGAGAAAGCAAGACCAGCTAACACCAGAGATAACCAGATGACAAAAGGCAAAGGCAAGAACACAAGGAACAGAAACCAAGGCAATTTGGGATCATCAAAACCCAGTTCTCCCACCACAGCAAGCCCTGGATACCCCAAAACACCAGAAAAGCAAGGCTCAGATTTAAAATCACATGTCATTATGACGATAGAATATTTTAAGAAGGAAATAAACAACTTCCTTAAAGAAATACAAGAGGCTTCCAGTTTCCATCTATGGCAGGAGACCTCTCCCTTAGCCGCCAGGGCTCCATAGCCAAAAATTTCCAGGAGAAAGTTAGCCAGTCATAAGTGTGGAAAAACCAGCAAGAAGAGGGTTCCAAACACAGGGACTGAGGAATAGCCAGGAAGTAAGAGCCTTCTGATTTCCATCTGTGGTGGGAATCCTCTGCCTGGGCCACCAGAGCTCCATAGCCAAATAGCACTGGGAAAAAGCTACCCTCCCAGGAGTGGGGACAAGACTGACTGCTCAGAGGGACCCATCTGGAATACACAGACCTGTGTATTCTTTTGGTGGCTGGAGAGCAGATCCTGTGACACTGAGCTCCATAATCAAATAGTGACAGGAGTGAGCTGGTATACCTAGCTTAGGTATACCTTTAAGCACAGGCAAGACCACCACTTGTTTTCAAATTCACTGGACCATGAGGGACCCTAGCAGAGCCATGAGGACACAGGAAATAAGGATCAGCTGGAGATTAGATCCTTCTTGTTTTTGTCTGTACCCCAGAGCTGAATGAACACCATAACTCTCCAAACCCAAACTCCTCACAGAGACAACTGGTCTCCAAGGAGTATTGACAACTAGGCTTGCAAGAAAGACAAGCTACAGTCAGAGAGAGTAAGACCAGCTAACACCAAAGATAACAAGATGGCGAAAAGCAAGAGCAAGAACACAAGGAACAGAAACCAAGACTACTTGGCATCATCAGAATCAAGCTTTCTCACCACAGCAAGCCCTGGATACCACAACACACAAGAAAAGGAAGACTTGGAGTTACAATCACATCTCAAGATGATGATAGAAAATTTTAAGAAGGAAATAAATAACTCCCTTAAAGAAATAAAAGAGAACACAAGTAAACAACTGGAAGCCCTTAAAGAGGACACACAAATATCCCTTAATGAATTACAGAAAAACACAATCAAACAAATGAACAAAACCATTCAAGAATTAAAAACATATATAGAAACAATAAATAAATCACAAAGGGAGACAACCCTGGAGTTAGAGAACCCAGGAAAGAAATCAGTAGTCATAGGTGCAAGCATCACCAACAGAATAGAAGAGATGGAAAAGAAAATCTCAGGTGTAGAAGATACCATAGAAAATATGGACACAACAGTCAAAGAAAACACAAAATGCAAAAAGCTCCTAACCTAAAACATCCAGGATACAATGAGAAGACAGAACCTGAGGATGATAGGTATAGAAGAGAGTGAAGATTCCCAACTTAAAGAACCTGTAAATATCTTCAACAAAATTATAGAAGAAAACTTCCCTAACCTAAAGAAAGAGATGAACATAAATATACAAGAAGCCTACCGACCCCAAATAGACTGAACCAGAAAAGAAATTTATCCTGTCACATTATAGTTAAAACACCAAATACACAAAATAAGGAAAGAATATTAAAAGCAGTAAGGGAAAAAGGGCAAGTAACATAGGTAAAGTCAGACCTATCAGAATTACACCAGACTTCTCACAAGAGAGTATGAAAACTAGAAGATCCTGGGCAGATCTCATACAGATTCTAAGAGAACACAAATGCCAGCCCAGGCTGCCATACCCATCTAAACTCTCAATAATCATAGATGGTGAAACCAAAATATTCTATGAAAAATCCAAATTTGCACTGTATATTTCCACAAACGCAGCCCTACAAAGAATAATAGATGGAAAATGCCAACTCAAGGAGGGAAACTACAAACTAGAAAAAGCAAGAAAGTAATCAATCAACAAATTCAAAAGAATATAGCCACACAAACATATAAACAAAATCAAAAATAACAGGAAGCAATAATCACTATTCTTTAATATATCTTAACATCAAGGGTTTCAGTTCCCCAATAAAAACACATAGACTGACAGACTGCATACAGAAACAAGGCCCAACAATTTGCTGCATCCAGGAAACACACCTCTGTGTTAAATACAAACACTACCTCAGAGTAAAGGGCTGGAAAACAATTTTTCAAGCAAATGGGCCCCCAAAACAGGCTGGATTATCAATTCCAATATGGGATAAAATTGACTTTCAACTAAACATCATCAAAAATGATATGGAAGGATACTTCATACTCATCAAAAGAAAAATCTACCAAGAAGAATTCTCAATTCTGAACATCTATTCCCCAAATGCAAGGGTTCCAACATTCCTAAAAGAAACTTTACAAAAGCTCAAAGCACACATTGCACCTCACACAATAATAGTGTGAGACTTCAACATCCCACTATCAACAATGGACAGATATTGAAAACATAAACTAAACAGAGACACAGTGAAACTAACTGATGTTATGAACCAAATGGATTTAACAGATATCTGTAGAACATTTCATTCAAAATCAAAAGAATATACCTTCTTCTCATCACCTGATGTTACCTTCTCCAAAATTGATCATATAATCTGTCACAAAATAAACCTCAACAGATATAAGAAGATTGAAATAATTCAATGCTCAAATCAGATTACTACTGATTAAGGCTGGTCATCAATGGCATCAACAACAACAGAAAGCTCTCATACACATGGAAGCTAAACAATGCTCTACTTAACGATAATATGTTAAGTAAGAAATAAAAAATGAAATTAAATATTTCCTAGAATTTAATGAAAACGAAAGGACAGCATACCCAAACTAATGGGACACCATGAAAGTAGTGTTAAGAGGAAAACTGATAGCTCTGAGTACCTCCAAAAAGCAAGTAGGAAGAACATACACTAGCAGCATAACAGTTCACCTGAAAGCTTTGGAATAAAAAGAAACTAATATACCCAAGAGAAGTAGAAGGCAGGAAATAATCAAGTTCATGTCTGAAATCAACCAAGTAGAAACAAACAACAAAACAAACAAAAAACTACACAAAGAGTCAACAAAACTGGGAGTTGGATCTTTGAGAAAATCAACAAGATAGATAAACTTTTAGCCAGACTAACCAGAGGGCACAAAGACAGCATCCAAATTAACACAATCAGAAATGAAAAGAGAGATATAATGACAGATTCTTACAAAAAAAAAATCATAAGATCATACCATAAAAGCCTATACTTAACAAAATTGGAAAATCTGGAGGAAATGGATAGTTTTCAAGACAGATACTGAATACCAAAGTTAAATCAGGATCAGATAAACCATCTAAACTGTCCCATAACCCCTAAAAAAATAGAAGCAATCATTAAAAGTCTCCCTACCAAAAAAAAAAAAAAAAATGCCCGGAACAGATGGGTTTAGTACAGAATTATATCAGACTATCAAAATGATGTAATACTAATACTCTTTAATCTATTCCAAAAAATAGAAACCGAAGGAACACTAGCCAGTTCATTCTATGAGGCCACAGTTACACTGATACCAAAACCTTCCAAAGATCCAACAATAAAAGAAAACTTCAGACCTATTTCTCTTATGAATATCGATGCAAAAATCCTCAATAAAATTCTCACAAACTGATTCAAGAACACATCAAAATGATCATTTAACAAGGTCAAGTAAGCTTCATTGTAGAAATGAAAGGATGGATCAATACTCAGAAATCCATCAATGTAATCCACTACATAAACAAGCTCAAAGCAAAAACAAAAACAAAAAACAAACAAAAACATCAAAAAACAAGAAAAAACAAAAACAAATGATCATTTCACTAGATGCTGAAAAAGCATTTGACACAATTCAACATCCCTTCATGATAAAAGTATTGGAATTCAAGGCCCATACATAAACAAAGTAAAAGCAATATACAGCAAACCAGTAGCCAACATCAAACTAAATGGAGGGAAACTTGAAGCAATTCCATTAAATTCAGGGACTAGACAAGGCTGCACTCACTTGTGTTATCTAGTCAATATAGTTTTTGAAGTTAGTTAGTGCAATTGGACAACAAAAAGTCATCAAAGGGATACAAATTGGAAAGGAAGTAATCAAAATATCACTATTTGCAGATGATATGATTTTATACTTAAGTGAGCGAAAAAGCTCCACCAGAGAATTCCTACAGCTAATAAACAACTTCAGCAAGATGGCTAGATATGAAATTACACAAATCAGTAGCCTTCCTATACTTGAAGGGTAAACAGGCTGAGAAAGAAATTAGGGAAATGACACCCTTCACAATTCTCACAAACAATATAAGTAATTTGGTGTGACTCTAACCAAACAAGTGAAAGATCTGTATGACAGGAACTTCAAGTCTCTGAAGAAATAAATTGAAGAAGACCTCAGAAGATAGAAAGAACTCCCATGCTCTTGGATTGGCAGGATTAATATAGTAAAAATGGCCATCCTGCAGAAAGCAATCTACAGATTCAGTGCAGTCCCCCTCAAAATCCCAACTTAATTCTCCAAAGACTTAGAAATAACAATTTCAAATTTTTTAGGGACAACAAAAAACCCTGGATAGGAAAATTATTTTCAGCAATAAAAGAACTTTGGGAGGAAGCATCATACCTGACCTCAAGCTGTACTAGAGAGCAGTAGTGATAAATACTGCACAGTATTGGTACAGTGTCAGTCAATGGAATAGAATTGAAGACTGAGAAATGAACCCACACACCTATGGTCAGTTGATCTTTGAAAAAGGAGCTAAAGCCATCCAGTGGAAAAAAGGCAGCATTTTCAACAAATGTTGCCAGTTCAACCAGCGGTCAACATGTAGAAGAATGCAAATTAATCCATCCATATCTCCATGTATAAAGCTCAAGTACAAGTGGGTCAAGGACCTCCATATAAAACCAGATACACAGAAACTAATAGAAAAGAAAATGGAGAAAAACCTCAAACACAACGGGAAAAGGGGAAATGTTACTGGTCAGAACCCCAATGGCTTATGTTCTAAGGTCAAGAATCAAAAATTGGGACCTCATGAAATTGCAAAGCTTCTGCGAAGCAAAGAACACTGTCACTAGGACAAAACAGATACAAACAGATTGGGCAAAGATCTTTACCAATCCTACATCCAATAGAAGGCTAATATCCAATATATACGAAGAACTCAAGAAGTTAGACTCCAGAGAACCAAATACGCATATCAAAAAATGAGGAACGGAGCTAAACAGAGACTTCTCAACTGAAGAAACTTGTAGGGCTGGGAAGCATCTAAAGAAATATTCAACGTCCTTAATCATCAAGGAAATGCAATTCCAAACAACCCTGAAATTCTACCTCACACCAGTCCAAATGGCTAAGATCAAAATCTCAGGTGACAGCAGATGCTGGTGAAGATTTTGTGAAAGATGAATACTCTTCCATTGCTGGTAGAATTGCAAGCTGGTACTTCCACTCTGGAAATCAGTTTTGGCAGACCTTCAGAAAATTGGACATAATACTACTTGAGGACTCAGATATTCTACTCCTAGACAGATACCCAGAAGATCCCCCAACATGTAATAAGGAAACATGCTCCACTATATTCATAGCAGCCCTATTTATAATAGCCAAAAGCTGTAAAACACCCAGATATTCCTCAATAGAGGAATGGATACAGAAGATGTGGTACATTTGCACAATGGAATACTACTCAATGACTGAGTGAAATTCACAGGCTAATGGATGGAACTGGAAAATATCTTCCTGAATGAGGTAACAGAGTCACAAAAGAACAACCATGTACTCCCTGATAAGTGGATATTAGCCCAAAAGTTTGGACTATCCAATATTCAATTCACAGCAACTGTTGGATTGAGCGTGGGGTCTCAGATGGGGGAGTTAGAGAAGGGATTGAAAGAGCTGAGGGAATTTGCAGCCCCATTGAGAGAGCAACAGTGTCAACTGGCCTGACCCTCCTGGTCTCCCGGAGACTGGATCACAAATTAAAGAATACACATGCCAGGATCCATGATGCTAACCACATATGTGGCAGAGGAGATCCTTGTTAGCCATCAGTGTGAGGAAAGGCCCTTGGGCCTGAGGGTGTTAGATGCCTCAGTACAGGGGAATGTCAGGGAGGGAAGATGGGAGTGGGAATACCCTCACAGAGGCAAGGTGAAACAGGATGGGATAGAGGGCTTCCAAAGGGGAGGCCTGAAAAGGGGACAACATTTGAAATATCAATAAAGTATATATAAAAAATAGAGTTCTAGAGAGATTGGGAACATATGAGACAACATTAAACATGATAAAAGTAGTGTACAGCAAGCCCATAGCCAACATCAACTTAAATGGAGAGAAATACATTAAAATAAGTAACAAGACAAGGTTATCCACTCTTTCTATACCTATTCAATATTTGAAGTTGTTAAAGAAATGGTACAACTGAAAGAGACCAAGGGGATATAAATTGGAAAGGAAGAATAATGAATCTTTACTTGCAGTTGATATGATAGCATACACAAGTTACGCTAACATTCTGACCAGAGAACTCCTATAGTTGATGACTACTTTCAGCAAAATAGCTGGATACAAAAATAACTCAAAAAAATCACTTTCTCTCCTATATACAAATGGCCAACATACTGATAAAGAAATCAGAGAAACAATGCCCTTCACAGTAGCCACAAATAATATAAAATACCTTGGAGTTTACTCTAAACAAACAAGTGGATGACTTATATGATAAGCCATTGACCAAAGAGAGAGAAGAAAATATTAGACGATAGAAAGATTTCCTATGCTAATGGTAAGATTAATATAGTAAAAATGGCCATCCTATCAAGAGCAATCTACAAAGTCAATACAACCCACATCCAATTTTCCAACACAATTCTTCACAGATCTTCAAAGGTCAATTTTCAACTTCATATAGAAACACAAAAACCCCAGGTTAGCTAATAAAGTACTGAATAAAAAAACTACTGGAAGTATCACCAACTCCAATTTCAAGTTGTACTACAGTGCTATAGTAATAAAAACATCATGCTATTGTCACAAAAACAGATATTTTACATATTGCAAATAAAAGCCATAGGTCATATTACTTCTTTAAGTCTTGTGATTATGACTTAAAGACAAGTCTGTTCTCTTATTTATCCTAGAAAAATCATTTTAAGTTTTTTATTAAAGGATATGGAGTGGCCTTTTGCAGTCTTGTCACAAGGTGGAGCTGTAGGCTTTAGTCTGGAATCATCTGACTTTAGCCTCTCTGCTATCCCTGATGGGGTGGGGGTGTGTCTGGGGGCTGGATTATAGGGTTTACTTTTCCTTATTTTTTTTCTTATATAGCATGCCTTAGGCTCTGGTTCCATGCTAAGCTTCCAGCTGTTCATAGACCCCATTCAAGTATCTGGTAGCCAGTTGGCAGCCCTGTTGAACAGCAGGGTTCCTACAGAAACTTAAAAGTCTTATAGAAGCTAAGGCCTCTCATGAAAAGTGCCTTCTACTCTGGACTACTTCTCATTCCTAAAATTTTGATTTCTAGCTACCTTGTTAGATGGTAAGAATAAGGGGACTGTATTTGGGATCACCAATCCCTGAAATAAGGACACCTAGTCTTATATTTATTTATGAATGCCTAGGTCTTATAGCTAGGCTTGCTTCCAACTAGCTTGTAAAAACTTAATTAAACCATCAAAGTTTTGCCATGTGGCATGTTAGTTACTGCTTTTCAGTTCTGGACCTGTTTCTTCTTTCATGTCAACCTTGTGAATCTTCCTGTATCTGACTCATTCTCAGAGTTGCAATATCCTCCAGGAAATCCCATCTTCTATTCTGTGTGTTTGCAATAGGACATCAAAGGGGAGAGAAGATGTGCTGACAAGGCACTGAGAAAAGTTATGCAAAAAAATACCAAAATCTGACCTATAATCAGATCTCTGAAGGTTCAAAAATCAGCATATTATAAGACAAAAGACAATCTTTATACAGTGAATAAAAGTATCACTCCAACCTGCTATGAATGAAGTGACTGATTACATTCTGAAAATATGCAATTCTACTAAAACCAGGTTTTAGATGATCTCATGTCTTTGAAACATAGTCATACACATACATACAGAGAGAGAGAGAGAGAGAATGACACAGTGAGATAGAGAGACAGAGATAGAGATAAAGACAGAGGGAGGGAAGAAGGAAAGAAGGGAGGGAGGGAGGTAAAAGGAGAGGGAGAGGGAAGGTGGAAGAGACGAGAAGGCTTGGAATCCTATGGTCTTTTTGTGTTTCAGAAAGAGACAATTACAACATTTGGCAAATTTTTTCAATAAAAATTTCTCTGTTAATTGAGGCACCAATTCTGGTTGGAATAGAAGTCACTATCATTTTTGAGATTATGAATTCTCACTTTAAAACCCTCCCAGAGTTTTAAAACTCCCTTATATTTGACATTTACTACTAAGGGATATCTTCTCTCTCAGCTGGCACTGGGAATCTTGAACAGTTCCAAAGAATACAATATCAAAATAATGTTCAGATTTGTTTAAGAAAAGATAGTTGGCAAATTTGTTGAACTAAACTGAGAAAATATATACATGTAGATGTTGGGGGTCAAAGCAGTATTGTCCTATTTTTACCATTCTGTCTTAGTTCAGTAAAAATTATCAGAGATTGGCCTTGTACTTTGGAAAAAATCTATTTTTTTAAACATATGTCTAAAAATTGAATCTTAACTTTGAATAAGTTAGGAACTGAAACAATTCTTGCCAGATTCCTCTTATACATCTACTCAAGTTTTGATTTATAAATCTGACCCTTGAAATACTTCTCAGTTTAATATGTAAAGGATGTGAGGGTATTAAGCAATGGCCAATCAAAGCCTGAAGACTCAATGACAATATATAAGAATATATGTTTCTGAAGTAAAGGTCACATTGATGGATATACTGATTGTTTTGATTGATGAATGAAATGGAGGGAGAGATATGCTTGGAGCAAAGTTAATCTCAGAAGGATAAAAGAAGTACTTCACTTACAATTGTAATTGCTTCACTCTTTGGTATTATTTTGTATTTCAGTTACTGGACCCTATCTACTTTTGGCTTTAGCATACCTTGGAAGAACTGGGTAAGCTTTCCTCCCATTAACATTAAACCCTCATCAAAGTAAAAACATTAAAATTTTGTTTAACTTCTTACTTTCTTTCCTTTGCCTATCAAAGCCATTGAAAAGTCCTTAAGTTCTGTCTCTGAATACATCTTTCATTCTCTCATTTCTGTCCAGAGGGACCTGTTCATTGAACTACTACCACACTGCCTAATAACAATCTCCCTATCTCCTCTTTGAGTCCTTTTATCAAGTAAAAGTCAAAACCTGACATATAAATTGGATGATATCACACCTCGACTGAAACCTTTAGCAGCTTCCTATTTCAGGTAGGACAATATTCAGACCATTTATCAGGGCTTGCACAAACTTTCAAAAATGATTTTCTGCCTTTTCTTTGCCTTTATCTTTCCACCCTATTAACAATTCCTCAGGAATATTACCCTCTTACATGCTTTATGCCACTCTAGAAGTTAATTCTTTGTTTTCCTTTTTTCTTTCTTTGAGACAGGGTTCTCTGTGTCGCCCTGGCTGTTCTGGAACTCACTCTGTACACCAGACTGGCCTTGAACTCAGAAATCCGCCTGCCTCTGCCTCCCAAGTGCTGAGATTAAAGGCATGTGCCACCACGGCCATGGATAGAAATTAATTCTTGTGTCATGACCTCTGCTTCCTCTGTGACATCTGCCTTTCACATATGGCCACCTCTTTGTAATCTAATAGTTCTTTGTAGCATTTGAACATGAAGAGTTACTTCTCCTGACACTCAATTTAAGCAGTCATTTTCATCATATATATGTGTGTGTGTGTGTGTGTGTGTGTGTGTGTGTGTGTGTGTGTGTATGTGTGTGTGTTTAGACCACCATTCTCACTTACATCCCAGAGTTTTAAAACATACCTAGCTTTGACATTTACTAAAAAGGGATATCCTCTATTTTCTATCTAGCAGTACAGGGAATCTTGAACAGGTCCAATGAACATAATATCAAAATAATTTTCAGACCTTTTAAAGAAAAGACAATGTCCTAACGTCCACACATTTTGTTCTGGAGAGCAAGTATCTTGCTTTTTCCTATACAGTTATAATAAACTGTGTATGTAACAAAGGTAATATATGATAAATATGTACTATATGCAATGCTGTAGTTTAAGATAAATTTATCTAAAATGAATAGATACTGGAAAACCATAAGTTTCCATAAATGTTTGTAAATTTTTCAAAACTCATATTAATTGCTATCCAGTAGTGAGAGACCCTTCTGAGCCTGGACAGCATGAGAAGTATAAGAAGTGACAGTATTACTGCTTGATAAGATCAGGAAGGGACAGTTCCAAAAAGAGTTTTCTCAGGTAGTGTTCTTAAGTCATTGCTTCCCTCCTCAAACATCATTTGCATTGTCCAAAAATTCTGACTGTAGGACCTTAGCCCTTAACTGTCCTATTTTCTTTTTGAGATTACAAATTAATGACAATATTTACTCATTTCCTTTCCTCCCTTAAAACTGCCATGTATACCTGTTCCCACTCTTCGTTATATTCATGCAATGTTTTCTTAGTAATAGTTATTGCATTCATATGTTCATATGGGTGTACATCTATATTTCTAAATATAACCTGTTGTATCTATATAATGTGATTTGTGTTTTTGCTTCAGTAGTGACTGTGTGTGCACTAGCCTATTCTTAATTTGGGCTATGAATTTGGACATTAGAAATAATCCTAGATTTATTAAGTAGGAATGTAATGAAGCTTACCATCTAGTTATAAAACAAGTCTTCAAGACATCTTTGATTTTTAATTTATATAATAGTATATATTTCATTTAATTTTTGTATTACAGGTTTATTAATATAGCAAAAGTTTATAAAGACACTTGTACCCATAATTATCCTAATACTGTGGTATAGATAATGGTCCATATTAATCTTTGTGGTTATTATGAAGAATTTTGGAATCCTACAAAATGTGTGTGTTTAAAACTGTGCTTGAGGCTCTCAAGCCATCTACCTTATAACTCTTTGTCTTACTTATATTTATTTACTTGATAGTACTTTTTTCTTTCAGAACATCTTCTTGTATTGAGTAGTTATTATGTTTCAAAGTAATTAACATTAAACATTTACTGTATGAATGGTTAATGAAACCTAGAAGTTCAAAAGAATTATCCACATTCAGAAATGGGATGTTGTTCCAATTACAGCCATTGTGTCTAAGCTTGATTTGTTTAAATGTGTTTAGCTCTCTGGCAATTTCTATTAGAGTGTGTAGTAACATTATTTTAATTCCATTTTGCTTTTAGAACAACACATTTTGTGAGATAAATAATTGTTCCCTCCATAAATATGTTTGGCACATATGATAATCAAGTATATACTGGCACATACCTCTGATTAAATTGTATTTCAGTCGCTTTTTGGATAATTTTTTGACCTTTTCCAACAATAGAGAAAAACTAGATGAAAATATTTATAAATAGATCTGGGTACGATGAGTAGGGGAAAGACATAGAAATGGTATTCCCCAAGAACATTTTCTTTTTAAAATTCTTTTACATAATGTTGTTTCCAAATTTACTTCTCTCTTTTAAAATAAGTGACTTCATAAATGAATGTCCTATGTAAAATGTTTGCAGGAAGACAAACTCACAAGTATGAATTTTATTTCACACTATTTTTCAAGGTGCTTATGGCAAAATATTTCTAGAAATTATTCGATCTATATAAACTTTTGTGAAATTGATAGCAGCTCAACATAGGACTGGGAAGGGATACATTTGTTACTGATAACTTATACTATCATTATATAACTACAATCTCTCTACTGTATGTTCCCATCAAAATATAAGGTCATAAAGAATGTAAAACACCCATAACTCTCAAGAAAATGACTCAAAAATATCTCAATAGATTTTCCTTGTCTATAGTTATTAGAAAAAAGCAAATAAAAATAATTGCAATTTCATCTCACTCCAGTGAAAATTTAGGGGAAAAAAATCAATAAAATAACAATAAATGCTGGATGAGATGTTTGAAAAACACTCATTCATTGTTGGTAGAAATTCTTATGAAAGGAGCTACTATGGAAATGATTATAGAGAGTTCTAAGATATCTAAAAATAAGTGTGTTATATAAGCTAGCTATACCAACTCATTGAAATATGCCCAAGGCGTCAACATTCTCCTCCATAGTCTGCAGCTGTATTCACAACAGCAAGGAAATACAAGTCATCTAAATGTACTTCAACTCATACTAAATGTACTTCAACTCATAATGATAATGTGGTACATATACATTATGAAATAGTAATCACATGTAATGAAAAATGAAGTCATTAATTATGAAGGTACATTATATAATGGGCGAATATCTTATTAAGTGAGCTAATCCATAATGGGAAAGAAATGTCACATATTTTCATTCATTAGAAGCTCTTAGCTACAAGTTTTCAGATGTAAATACATATTCTAGAATAACAACACAAATTAGGACAGTAATATGTGGCTACTGGAGTACTAAAGAAATAGTAAGCAATTCAAAGGGGAACAAAGGTGTACAATTAATCTGATCAGAGAAATGGGAAAAATGGGAGGTAGAGTAATACTCTAAAAGAAGGGAAGAGTAAGAATAATGATATTTGAAAAACAAAATTCATACACACCATATCACTTTTGGGACCAATAATCTGAGACTAAATAGCTCAGGAATATAGAGTAAAAACAAACATTATTATTGTAAAACAAACAAACAAATAAAAAATACAGCAATGAACATTGGAACACACTCAGGCAAATTCTTTCCCTGAGGGTTCAGGGAACACTGTGGAAGGGGAGTAGCAAAGAATGTAAGGGACAGTGGACTATTGATGACATTAAGCAAACTCTAAAGTAAAAAGATCAATGTTCTTATGAACTAATAGAAAGGCAGCATCCACAAGGGCTGCATGTGTTTGTATGAATTAGGGTCATAAAGCTGAAACATTCTCCCATCCCTCCCGCAGGCGCAATACCTAGGTATTAACTACTTTCAAATGAATATTAAGTTTCCTCCAAGGGAATCTCACTAGGTAACAAACTACTTTCAAGTTCAAGGTATATGCCTAGCAGTAGACGGTCAACAGGAAAAGACCTCAACTGCCTGATGGGAAGTTCCATGTCTCATAATGTTCTCCAGTGCTCTCTAACAATTTATTTTTTCTAATCATATAATTAATTTTAGTTTTCTTTTTTCGATTTTGTGTACAGGTCATTTGCATATGCCTTATGGCTTCCAGTTTTAGTATTTTTTAGGATTTCTGATTGCATAAGTGAATCTGTTTCTTGTGCCTTCTATTGGGCTCTATTCATCCTGTTCATTCTTTTTGACCTATTCTAAAAGATATATGTTTGTTTTTATCTTCTATTTTATTAGTATTGCTTAGGCAAAAAATTAATTAGATGAGTATATGAAAAATGTATATCTATACATGTGTATAAGTACAGAAATACAAAAAAATACTATTATCGCCTATCAAATATTATTGCCTAACAAATAGAGAAAACATATACTACACAAAAGTCTATGAATACATATATATATGTATATATTTTTATATATACATACATATATATGAGTGTGTGTGTGTGTGTGTGCATGGTAAAAACAAAATATTTTCATGTGGGCTGCTGATATTCCCTTCCAAGAGACAAAGGCCCCAATACAAGGCATGGAAGGCTCTCATTTTTTTTCTTTTATTGAAAATTGACTTTTTTCCTCAAATAATATCTTGTTTATAGTTTCCTATCCCTGTATTTCTTAATGTTCTTCATCATCTCTCCTCCTGTTTAGATGGGCGCCCTTCATGTTTTCTATTAATTAATAAATAAGCTTCTAGGAGACAATAATAAAATAAAATATAAACAAAAAGTAAAATATTAGGATTGACAAGCCAAACAAAATTGCAAGCTGGTACAACAACTCTGGAAATCAGTTTGGTAGACACTAAGAAAATTGGACATAATAATAACCAAGCTATACCACTTCTGGGCATATACCCAGAATATGCTCCAACATCTAATAAGGACCATGCTCCACTATGTTCATAGCTGCCATATTTATAATAGCCAGCAGCTGGAAACAACCCAATGTCCCTCAACAGAAGAATGGATACAGAAAATGTGGTGCATTTACACAATGGAATACTACGCAGCTATTAAAAACGATGGCTTCATGAAATTACCTGGCAAATGGATAGAACTTTAAAATATCATCCTGAGTGAGGTATCTCAAGCACGAAAGAACAAACACTGTATATACTCACTGAAAAGCAGATATTAGCCCAAAAGTTTGGAAAACCCTTGGTTCAGTTCACAGCAGCTGTTGGACTGAGCATGGGGTCCCAGGTGGAGGAGTTGGAAAAGGACTGAAAGAGCTGAGGGAGATTATAGCCCCATAGAGGGAGCAACAGTGTCAACTGGCCAGATATACCCCAGTGCTCCCGGAGACTGGATTACCCACCAAAGAATACACATGGAGGGATGCATGGTGCTGACCACAGTTTTGGAAGAGGGGAGCCTTGTTGGACATAAGTGGGAGGAGATGCCCTTGGGTCTGAGGGTGTTACATACCCTCAGGTATAGGGGAATGCCAGGGAGGGAAGAGAGGAGTGGGTGGGTGAAGAAATAAACTTCTAAAGGAAAGGTTACTGGGGATGGGATTGGGGTTTCAAAAAGGGAGACCTGGAAAGGGGAAAATATTTGAAATATAAATAAAGTATCAAAAATAAATAAAAAAAATAAAAATGCTGTCTTTTTTCCACTGGATGGTTTTAGCTCCTTTTTCAAAGATCATGTGACCGTGACCATATGTGTGTGGGTTAATTTCTGAGTCTTTGCTATCCTATTTTTTTTTTTTTTAAATTCCAAATATATTTGAGAATTATTCTTTCTAAGTCTATGAAGAATTGAGTTGGAATTCTGATGGGGACTGCATTGAATCCATAGATTGCTTTCAGCAAGAGGACCACTTTTACTATATTAATCCTAGCAATCCATGAGCATGGGAGATCCTTCCATCTTCTGAGGTTTACTTCGATTTCTTTCTTCAGAGACTTGAAGGTCTTGTTATACAGATCTTTCACTCGTTTAGTTAGAGTCACACCAAGACATTTTTTACTGTTTGTGACTATTTTGAAGGGTATCATTCCTTTAATTTCTCTCAGCCTGTTTATCCTTCGAGTTTAGGAAGGCTTCTGATTTGTTTGAGTTAATTTCATATCTGGCCACTTTGCTGAAGTTGTAAGAATTCTCTGGTGGAGTTTTTTGGGTCACTTAAGTATAAAATCATATCATCTGCAAATAATGATATTTTGATTTCCTCCTTTCGAATTTGTATCCCTTTGAACTCCTTTTGTTGTCTAATAGCTCTAGCTAGAACTTCAAGTACTATATTGAATAGATAGGGAGAGACAGGACAGCCTTATAGAGTCCCTGATTTTAGTGGTATTGCTTCATGTTTCTCTTCATTTAGTTTGATGTTGGCTACTGGTTTGCTGTATATTGCTTTTACTGTATTTAGGTATGGACCTTGAATTCCTGACCTTTCCAATACTTATCATGAAGGGATATTGAATTCTGTCAAATGCTTTTTCGTCTTTTAATGAAATGACCATGTGTTTTTTTCATTGAGTTTGTTTATGTTATAGATTACATTCATGGATTTCCCAGTATTATACCATTCCTACATTCCTACAATGAAGCCTACTTGATCGTGGTGAATGATCGTTTTGATTTGTTCTTTGATTCCTTTTGAGAGAACTTTATTGAATATATTTGCATCAATATTCACAAGGGATATTCTTCTGAAGTTTTATTTCTTTGTTTGGTCTTTGTGAGGTTTTGGAATTACTGTAAATGTAGCTTCATTGAATGAATTGGGTAGTGTTTCTTCTGTTTCTATTTTGTAGAAGTTTGAACAGTATTGTTATTAGGTCTTCCTTGAATATTTGATAGAATTTTGCACTAAACCTATCTGATCCTGGGGTTTTTTGGTTTTTTGAGGGGGTTGGAAGACTTTCAGTGACTACTTCTATTTCTTTAGGGGTTATGGGATTGTTTAGATGGTTGACCTGATCTCGAGTTAACTTTGGTTTCTGATATCTGTGTAGAAGATTGTCCATTTCATCCAGATTTTACAATTTTGTTGAATATATGCACTTATAGTAGGATCTGATGATGTTTTGAATTCCTCTCTTTCTGTTGTTATATCTCCCTTTTCATTTCCAATTTTGTTAATTTGGATAATGTCTCTGTGCTCTTTGGTTAGGCTGGCTAAGGGTTTATCTATCTTGTTGATTTTCTCAAAGATCCAGATCCTAGTTTTCTTGATTCTTTGTATAGTTCTTTTTGTTTCTACCTGGTTGTTTTCAGCCCTGAGTTTGATTATTTCTTGCCATCAACTCCCCTTGAGTGTGTTAGTTTCTTTTTGTTCTAGAGCTCTCAGGTGTGCTGTTAAGCTGCTAGTGTATGCTCTCTCCAGTTTCTTTTTGAAGGGACTCAGAGCTATGAGATTTCCTCTTAGCACTGCTTTCATTGTGTCCAGTAAGTTTGGGTATGTAGTACCTTCACATTCATTAAATTCAAGAAACTCTTTAATATTTTTCTTTATTTCATCCTTGACCAAGTTATAATTGAGTACAACATCATTTAGTTTCCATGTGTATTTGGGCTTTCTGTTGCTGTTGTTTTTTTTTTTTTTCCTTTGCTATTAAAGACCAACCTTAATCCATAGTGATCAGATAGGGGGCATAGGATTATTTCAATCTTATTTTATCTGTTGAGGTTTGTTTTGTGACCGATTATATGATCAATTTTGCAGTAGGTACCATGAGTTGCTGAGAAGCAGCTTTCTTCTTTTGATTTACAATGAAATGATCTATAGATATCTGTTAAATCCATTTGGTCCGTAACTTATGTTAGCTTCTCTGTATCTCTGTTTAGTTTCCAAGATCTGTCCATTGATGAGAGTGGGGTGTTGAAGTTTCTGACTATTATTGTGTGAGGTAAAATGCGTGCTTTGAGCTTTAGTGAAGTTTCTTTTATGATTGTGGATGCCATTGCATTGGGAGCATTGATGTTCAGAATTTAAGGTTCTTCTTGGTAGATTTCTCCTTTGATGAGTATGAAGTATCCATTCTTATCTTTTTCGATGACTTTTGGTTGTAAGTCGATTTTATCCAATATTAGAATTGCTACTCCAGTTTGGTTCTTAGGACCAATTGTTTGATAAATTATTTTCTGGCCTTTTACTCTGAGGTAGTGTTTGTCTTTAACATTGAGGTTCGTTTCCTGTATGCCCCAAAATCCTGGGTCCTATTTCTGCATCCTATGTGTTAGTTTATGTGTTTTTATTGGGGGATTGAGTCGATTGGTGTTAAGAGATATTAAGGAATAGTTGATGTTGCTTCATATTCTTTTCTTTATTATTTTTGTTTGTATGGCTATCTTCTTTTGGATTTATTTAAAGATTACTTTCCTGCCTTTTCTAGGATGTATTTTCCTTCCTTGTGTTGCTGTTTTCCATCTACTATCCATTTTAGGGCTGAGTGTGTGGAAAGATATTGCAATAATTTGGATAGAATATCTTGTTTTCACCGTCTATGGTAATTGAGAGTTTTGCTGGGTATAGCAACCTAGGCTGGCAGTTGTATTCCCTTATGTTATACATGAGTTCTGCCCAGAATCTTCTAGCGTGCATAGTCTCTAGTGTGAAGTCTGGTGTAATTCTGATAGGTATGCTTTTATATGATACTTGACCTTTTCCTCTTCCTGCTTTTAATATTCTTTCCTTGTTTTGTGCATTTGTGCATTGACTATTATGTTACAGGAGGAATTTTTTTCTGGTCCCATCTATTTGGAGTTCTGTAGGCTTCTTGAATGTTTACGTTAATATCTTTCTTTAGGTTAGAGAAGTTTTCTTCTATAATTTTATTGAAGATATTTATTGCCCCTTTAAAGGTAGGAATCTTCACTCCCTTCTATACCTATTGTCCTTAGGTTTGGCCTTCTCATTATGTCCTGGATTTCCTAGATGTTTAGGGTTAGGGGCTTTTTCCACTTTTCATTTTCTTTGACTGTTGTGTCAATGTTTTCTATGGTATCTTCTGCAGCTGTGATTCTCTCTTCTATCTCTTGTATTCTTTTGGTGATGCTTGCATCTATGACTCCTGATCTCTTTCCTAGGTTTTCTAACTCCAGGGTTGTTTCCTTTTGTTATTTCTTTATTGTTTCTATTTCCATTTTTATTTCCTGGATGGTTTTGTTCATTTCCTTCACCCATTTGATTGTGCTTTCTTATAATTCTTTAATGGGATTTTGTGTATCCTCTTTAAAGGCTTATGGCTGTTTACCTATGTCTTCTTGTATTTCTTTAAGGGAGTTATTTATTTCTTTCTTAAAATCTTCTATCATCATCATGAGATGTGATTTTAAATCTGAATCTTGTTTTTTCTGGTGTTGGGATATCCAGGGCTCACTGTGGTGGGACAAATGAGTTCTGATTATGCCAACTTACCTTGGTTTCTGTTCTTTATGATCTTGCCCTTGCCTTTCACCATCTGGTTATATCTGGTGTTAGCTGGTCTTGCTCTCTCTGAACATGACTTGTCCCTCATGCAAGACTCTGATTCAGTACTCCTTGGAGACCAGCTCTCTCTGAGAGGAATTTGTATTTGAAGAGCTGTGGTACATGGTCAGCTTTGGGGTGCAAACAGAAACAAGAAGGATATTGTTCCTTGGTTCCTGTGTCCTGATGGCTCAGCAAGGGGGTCTCTTGAGACAGGAATTTTTACAGAAGTGGTGGTTTTGCCTTTGTTTGAAGTTGTGTTGGCACTCCTGGGAGACTAGCTCTCTCCTTGCACGATTTGAGTATGTAACTCTGTGGCACAGGACCAGCTCCTTGGCTGCAGAAGGAAACTGGAATTCCACTCCTTGGTCCCTGTATCCTGATGGTTCTGGGAAGGTCCCTCTGAGCAGAGCTGCTGGCCTTACCCTAGCTCAGTGTTCTGTACACACTCTTGGATGGCTAGCTATTTCCCTGTGCTATTTGTGCATGGAGTGCTATGTATAGGATTAGATCACTGGCTAGCATCTGAAACCTGAAGTCCACTCCTCTTCCCCCATGTTGAGGGTTCCCAGTGGTTCCCTTTGAACAGAGGTGCTGGTCGTACCCCATCTTACAGACTTGTCCACACTCCTGGGAGGCTAGCTTTCTCCCAGCATTATTTTGTTATAAAGCCTTTGTGGTACAGGCCACAGGCAGAAACAAGAAGGCTCTTGTCTAAGGCTGCTCTTTGTTCCTTTTGTCTTAAGTGTTCCTGGATGGATCCCTCTGAGCAAAAGTACTGGTCTTACCTCTGCCAACAGACTTGTCCACACTCCTGGTTGGCTAGCTCTTTCCCTGTGCGCTTTGGGTATGAAGCCCTATGGTACAAGATTATCTCCCCAGCTGCAGAAGGCTCATTTTTTATCCCATTTTTGTCTCCACTAAGATACTAGGTCATAAATCATTTTCTACTCATACTAACTGTAATGTGCTTTGTTTCCATAGTTAATCTGCCTGTCTGGGTTGCTTTGAAGCCAAAGAGCTGTAGTCTCCATTTTAGTATTTCATAGTAAAACAGCAGGAGTCCTAATAAAATAATCCTTAATTTTATTCTGGCAGGAATCACTCAGCTCTAAGTTGAAGTCTCAGGAAGAAAAGCAGAGAGAGACTTGTCTCTGTTCTTTGTTTTCAATACTTGTACAACATTCAGAGTGTGTGATAACATGGTAAAATGTTCACTATGAGTTTGCACATAAATTCAGGTCATAAATTGAATAAGAGTTTTATAACAGAGAATGTCTACCTGAATAAATCCCAGCAATCTGGCGAAACATTCAGTATTTGTTACTAGCTTACAGGTTCATGGAGAGTTAAAAAGCATAACTAAGTTGTCCTTGAAGTTTTGTATACATAAGCTCAGTTGATTCTTATACCTGTGGTGTATAACTTTTGCTCCTTCATGGAATGTGCTCTAAGTTTCAGAAGTCTGTTTTTATCTCAGAAGCACTTAATCAATTCTGTTATAAAAGGGGCACAAATGTCTTTGTCTATGACACCATTCTGAAGTGGTGGTGACTCTAACGTGCTGGGTGTTTCCAAAGATTAAACATTCTTTGTTCTTACATACCATTTGAGTCTGGTGACTTCCTTCATCAATTTCAAACCTTAAGAGAATGTCAGATACACTTGTTCAAACACTCAGGAATCCTATTAAGACACTAACCTGAAAGTCAGAATATAACCACAAGGTATTTGATACAGACCTGTACATGGAGTTTCAGTGTCTGAGTTTGATTATGCTGATTTAGAAGACCTTGTTTTCTAAGTGGCCTCCATCCTAAGAGGACCACTTTTGGGTGGTCGGTCAGGGTTGGCAAAGAGCCTCCACAGACATTACAGACTATTTGTCTTGTCCTTGGTTTTCCCAGAAAATTGGAAGGTAAGTTCCTGTTGCTCAAGATACTATGCATCCAAAATGCAGGGCCTTAATGCATCTTCCCTCCAGACCAATTTTCATAGTACCAGAAAATTTCATGCTTGCTAATAAAAAAGAATGCAACTGTCATACCTACTTAGTTATGATGCCTATGAACCCCAATGACCAGTTTGACCCTAAAGATGCAGTTGTAGTACAAGTATCTTAGCACTAACCAACAGCTCTCTCATTGAATTTAAGACTCAACAAGAGTGAAACCTTGCCTGGTCTTTGATGTCTACCCAACTTCCCAGTCCTAGAAAGTCATGAATCTTGAAAAACTTAAATCTACTATTTTACTGCACTTTAAGTATTGTCCTGATATCTCATGCCTCATCAAAGAATGTTTTCTTTGCAGCATATAGAGACCTTTTCACTAAATCATAACAAATCAAAATGAAGAGTTGTACAGGCAAGTCCTAATGGATACATTTATGGAAAAAAAACCTGCATCTACAATGATTCTGGGAACATTGTGAAAAGAGGAGGCAAAAGTCTGTAAGAGCCAGAAAATTACACTTTGCTGTGATAATGTGATTTCTACTATTTTAAAAGTTACCTTACAGTGTCTGTAAGGTATCACAAAAAGCATGAATAACTCAATATAAGCAGAAAATAAACCAAAGTGGTCAGGGCTACAAAGCTTTAAAAATATTCTTCTCAAAGGATTGCACTCAACTAAGAAACTCTGAGAGTGGAAAAATACTTTTTTATAGGACCATCATTTCAACTGGTTATCCATTAGTAAATGTTCAGCCTGGAAGACATACATACAGTAATATTTTAGTGTGTATGTGTGTGTGTGTGTGTGTGTGTGTGTGTGTGTGTGTGTGGTGTGCATGTAACAACAATTAATAAACAGACGTTATGAATTTGTAAAAGAGCAATATATGGGAAGGAGAGGAATACATGCAACACTTTGAAACAAGAAAATAGGGAAAATGATCTAATTATGCCACAATCTCAAAAGTAAAAAAATTCATAGAGTGATAAGGTAAGAGAAAAAATATGTGTTCAAGACAAGAAAAGCCTAGTGATATTTTCTACATCAGCTTCTGTCATCAAGACATATTTAAAAATTTTTAATCCAAGGTCATCTTGAGGAAAAAGTTACTTTTGTGAAATTTTTTGAACTTACTTGTCCCAAGGGTTTATGTTTTCCAAATAATAAGAAAAAAAAAACGTTTTGGAAAGGGAAACAAACAGCACAGACTCCACATGTTATAGGGAAGCATCATATATTGCAGTATTAACTGACAGCTGTGCCTGACTGTGAATAGAAATATAATTAAAACAGGAAACTTATATGGGAGAAAAGAGCTGAATATTCAGCCCCCCACCCCATACATTCAATGAATCAGAGGTATTAAAAAGAATGTCTTACTGAGCTAAGTAATAGATTCTGCCTTTTATCTATAGACAAAAGCAACCCACTTCAAAAATTATAGAACACAACTGTTCTACATTTTATATACAAACCGATACTGATGAATTAAAGCTATGAAGAAAACTTGGATTTCTCATTATATATCATTGAATTCAAATATATATTTTAGAGAGCAGGGGTATTGGACTCACTGTTTCATACTAGAAATAAAGACACATTGAAGAAAATTGAACATGACTTTGTTTTTCATAACCATTTGGTTGGTGGTTTCTTATATATGTTTCTTGGTGTGGTTTTAAGAATCAAAAAATAATTTAAGTTAGATAAATTTCAGCAACATAAACATAAATGAAAAATATAATTCCAAGAGAGACTATGTTGGTAAAGACCCATTGAGTGATTAGAAGAACTGAAACACTGGAAATTAGAATGTTGAAAGTCAAGAGGATAATTACCTTATGTCAGCCTAGTTCTAGCTCTCTCAAACATTCATTCCTTTGCCTAGTGTTGTTTTGTAACTAGCATCCTGTGAGGAATGGTTAAAATACTTTTAAAATCTATTAACTTAGTAGACCACTAGCATTCACCATCTCTAAAACCAAGAACATCATCAGATAGCAACTTGGGTCTATAAAAAAAGCTTCCTCCATCATGATTTGCCTTCCTCTGCAAATTACCAACCAGTGTTTAAATTGACTTGATTTATGACTTTCTTTGTTTTGTGAATCCTTAAAATTTTAGGAAACTATTTCCATGTTTTAACATGAAAATTGAAGTATCCAAATTTGTGTTCCAAGGCTATAATTCACTCTTATTTTCTGTAACATGTGAGCTTTTTATTTTGTGTCAATCTGTGTTTCTCTGAAGTTTACTCTCATAAAATTTGGTGATTTGCTTGAAGTAATCACATTCAAATAAAAAATGTTTACTTCAGCATCAGAGGAAAAGGAAAGTAGTTTTGTTTTATTATGGATAACTGAAGGGCAATCAGGAGTTGACTGTGTGGTTTACACAGAAAACTAGCAATCTTTGTCTATTTGGAAATTTTTGTCCTAAAAATAGAAATGGGGAAGAAATCAAAGATGGTGGTATCTGAGAGACCAGGGAGTCTTGAAAAGTGAAACAAAAATGGAAAATAAGTTTGCATAACACTTAGTAGTGAAGGAGAAGAAAAAGGAAGAGGAGGAGGAGGAGGAACAGGAGGAGGAAGAGAACAGCAACAACAACAACATAAAAACAACAACAAGTATTATTTATAGAATGATGCTTTTAAACAGTGGACTCACAAAATAAGAAAGAAAGATGGGTAATTACAAACATATAATCTTTACCACCACATGGAGGGACTGCCATTCAGGACAGGGTAATGTAATGTGGCCTAGAGGTCATCCTGCAAACTGTTTCTCAGTTTACTGAACTTTATTTAATACCTTTCCCAAGTGTGAGGATTTCCCACAGTGTTACGTTTGCCTATGTAGCTTAAAAGATTATCATTTCCCCAGTTTTCCTCTAGAATCAAACACTGGAATAGGATCATACAATAGCACTTAGATATAGTAGGATATTTCAATTTGGAGAACCATAACTAATATGGCCTTGCTAACTGTTGTACCACTTGTTTATTTTAACCTTCTCAGATCACTTTTCTAACAATGGAAGATTCTAATAATTACAACCTTCCTACTGTATTTATTTTACATTAAAACAAAGTGTACTGAGATTTTGAGTGTCTCAGTAGAATGGTCTCATAACAGATTTCACTGTATTTTCTGTCAAAATAATTTCCAAAATAAAGTTGTTTGCCTTGGCAAATAAAAATATCCTTGGAGCACATACTGATAGGATGATTTCCATGAATATCAAATTTAAATGGACCTTACCCATTTTATATTACAACAGTAAACAACTTATGCAAATAAAATTAATGAATTCTAAAGAATGATTTACTCTGTCATTGCAGTTGCTCAATCTATTTTTATTATCTGAAGTTAAATATATACTTAGTATAATCAGTAGCATACATGGGAGTCACAGATACTTATCTCATTACTATTAAAATATTTACTGAAAATTATCATTACAAATGTCAAATGTCAAGTTAACTTAAAATCAGCATGTGTGACTTGTTTGCAATTCTGTGTATACTTAGAAAGAAAGGGAAATAAAAAAATTGAAGTGTCAGGCCAGCTAAACAAAGAAAAAAGCATAATCTTCTTCAAACATGCTACATATTATTTAATATCTTTTCTTGGGCATACTCTGCTTATTATGTAACCAAGTGTCTGTTAGTTGGAAATTTAATAAAATTTCACACACTTTTAGGCAAGAAAACAAAACAAAAAGCAAAACAAAACAAAAACCCAACACTTATCCTTTTAAATCAGAAGAAAAGTATTTTCAGAATTATAAACTCAGTGTGCAAGCAGATATTAAAATAGCAGATCTTCTGAGGTGACACTGCCATTTGATTCATTTAAACAAGTTTGACAATGAGAAATATACTAAGTTGAAACAGTAGCTATCCTTTTCTTTCTGAAGCTTCCATGGTCTATCTAAAGACAGTTTTTATTTTAAAGCATTGACATTTCTGCACAAAATAAAAGTACAGAACATTGTTTAAGTGTTACATGTGCATGTGTTTGTGTTTGTAGTCTGGAAATACACCAATATCTTATTTCATTGTCAAGTGTGCCCTATTAGGATGTAAAGTAATTGAACCAAGCTGTTGCAGTATCTGAGCAACTTTGAATTTCTTCGAGCTCATCTTTAAAAGAAGGCTTACAGGCCTGACTGGATCTATAAAGCATATAATTGTGGTTGTCATAATAAACCCTTAACTGAAAGTTCAAGTCTATGAGTTTGTCTTACTTTTGATGTGCTATCTAATTCGAGCTATATGGTACTCATAGACCTATTCCATCACCTTTAAAAGATTGATGGGTTTTGATGATAAAAGACTATAATTACACTCACTGCAATAAGCATTTATGCCGTCATTCTTCAGGTGCTCATCTTGTTACATCTTAACTTTAGCAGAGTTATTATCAGTGAACTCAGAATGTGTAGTAAAGACACATTCTATCTAAGAGATATGCAAAATCTCATCCTAGTTCATGACTTACTTTTTACAGTACTGAATTTAGACAGTTATGCAGAGACCATGGCAATTGTGGAGCTTGTGATTTTGAGATTCTGATGCAGATAATGACAAAGGCTAAGTACCAGTAACTTTATGTTTTCAGAATCTCAAACATGACAGAAAGGTAACAAGAACAGCAGATCTTTGGAAAGACCTTCCTCTAAATCAGTTAAAGATTATCATATCTGTGCTATCAGACAGGACTTTCATTTGAACCATTCCAAAAGTTATGGTTGAGTATCCAAAGCTGGTCTTAGCAAATATGAAATTTTGAACTGGTTGAAAACTCCAAGTGTGATCTCAGAATTCTTGAGAGCAGTGAACCACTTACAAGGGGTCCAAGAGAAATCTTTAGGGGTCAGAAAATCTTCCTTTAATCCATGATTATGTGTGAACACATTTTTCATATATGTCAAACAGACAAATTCAAAACGAAAATTCTATACCAAAGTAAATCTAAAATTTTGACTATTTATATTAAAGCAATTTTAATGATTCTTTTGAAAATATAAACATTGATATTTTTCTTTGGTTTTGTTTTGGAAAACATTGAGAGTTTTCTTGAGATGTTGGTTCTCTTTATATTGAAGTTTATTAATTATTCATCTCAAATATATATAGTCTCTGCTTAAATTTTGTTATCTAATATGAACAGCTATAACCCACATAAATCAAAGAACTTTGGAGTCTTAAGTACCTTTTTAAGATCTTTTGGATTTAAAATATTTAAAAAGAATTTCATTATATTTATTTATCTTGTGTGTGTGTGTGTATCTGTCTGTCTGTCTGTCTGTCTCTCTGTGTAGGTACATGTGTGCTGTGACATAAATATTGAGGTGAGAGGACTCCTTTATTTCCTTCCACCACACAGATTCTAATAATACAGCTCTGGTTTTCAGGTTTGGTCGTAATGCACTGAAACATCTTTCTTGCTCAGAGGGAAGAGTTGAAAATCATATTTAAATATGGTCCTCCTTGGCAAACAAGGTCATTTTTGAAAAATGTCATTCAGTTTGAACACTGTTTATTCTTCATATTTTAATTGAAACAAATAATATATTTAATAAGTTACATAAATATGTACATTTATTATATTTACACATACACACTTACATATACATTTATCTAATGAATCTATTTTTTTTATTTTCATAGAGTCTTCATGCCTCAAAGTTACTACATGTCCTCTTTTCTTTCAGTTGGTATATTTATTTAGTCCTCTGTGTCCCCACAGATAGTTGAATATGGAATCAATATCCAGAACATCACTAATTTAAATTTCTTATATGAACTGGAAATAATGAATCTTTGGCTCTTATCTTATGGGAAGCTAAAGTGAAATTATGGATGCTAGAAACATGAATGCATAGATAGAACAAAGTACAACCCAACAGTAATAATCCATAATTCGACTACTATTATGATTACTTCAGTTTCCTTTTAAATAAAGTTATCTCCAATTTTCTTTTTATCTATCTATCTATCTATCTATCTATCTATCTATCTATCTATCTATCTAACGATCATCTATCTTAAACTCCAGATCTTATTCCCCTCCTGTCCACCTTCTGACTGTTCCACATCTGATACCTCCTCTCTGCCCCTCTATCTCCATAAAGATGTCCCCACCCCTACCCCACCTGTCCTACAAACTCCCTGAGGCCTCGAGTCTCTTGAGGGTTAGGTGCATCTTTTCTGAATAAACCCAGACCTGGCAGTCCTCCTAGCTGTATTTGCTGGGGGCCCCATATCAGCTGGTATATGCTGCCTGGTCAGTGTTCCAGTATCTGAGAGATCATGGGGGTCCAGGTTAATTGAGACTGCTGGTCCTCCTACAGGGTTGCCCTCCTCCTCAGCTTCTTTCAGCTTTCCCCTAATCCAACCACAGGGTACAAAAGGTTCTGTCCATTGTTTGGGTGCAATTATCTGTATCTGACTCTGTCAGTTGCTTCTTGGGTCTTTTGGAGGGCAGTCATGACAGGTTTCTTTTTGTGAGCATTCCACAACCTCCTCAATAGTATCAGGTCTTGGGGGCTCCGCTTGAGCTGGATGCCACTTTTGGCCTGTCCCTGGACCTTCTTTCCCTTGGGCTCCTCTTTATTCCCATCCCTGCAGTTCTTTCAGACAGAAACAGTTATTGGATGAAATGCCCCACATTGGGGAAAGGGAACTTATAGAGCCTACCTGAATCAAATGAAGGATGTGGTTGCCATACCACAGTCAAAACTTCAGTTTTTTTCTAAAAGTTTAAACAAAAAATTAAAAATGTCAGACCTGTCAAGATAATGTTTATAACAGTGCTGAGGAGGAGCAGTCTCTTTAATAATATGTAATTACTCACAGTGCACATTCTTTTCTTTTGTCAGTAGAATAAAAATGAATATTAACCTAAGTGATGAGTCAAGAAACTAAAGCAAGGACTTCAGATAGATTGGGAGTCTTGTGGGACCAAATGAACTTAACTATGTAGTTGTAAAAACCTGGATGGTAACTCAAATTTTCTTACCTGATTGATTTTTGCTATATTTTTTATTTGAATAGAATGATGGTACAATGATAGGAGAACATAGCTTCTTCTCTGCAATAAGTTAGTTTTTCTGAGTCCATTCACATTGTGTAGAATTCTGGGATAGTTCTGTAAAATAAGACAAATTTTAAAATCATGTAGGATATACAGACCTATAAGAAAACACACTATATGATGCATTCTATAAACTAAGCAGCAAGAAAAATATTTCATTTATACCATGCTGTATAGTACAAAGTGTTTTGGAATCTTTCATTTAAATTAATTGACAGGTATACCTCTTGAAGATTTATGAATCTGCTTTGGTTTCTTTTTCTAGAAATTGTTTCCATAAAACTTGTTTTCTAATGTCTTTGAAAAAAGTGTCATAAAGACCTGGATCTCCTTTTTATTGTTAAGGTCTGTGCTTCTTGATATTCTCAAAGTTTTCTGTGCCTCAAGGAGAATAATTCTCAGCTGTCCTTTAAATCATAATATGGGTAAATATTGGACTTACAGGTTCAAATATATATATATATATATATGTATTAGAAAATAAGATATATGTATATATTATACATGTTATAGATTATAGTATATATTATAGATTATAATACACATTAAATATTATGTAACATATAGATTTGTTTATATAGTATATACATATATTGCATGTACTATACTATATATAATATAATCATATATAATATATAATACTATAGATATTATAATACTTTACTATAATACTATGATATAAAATATGTACTATATATTATATAATATAATGCAATATAATATAATGCATCCCATTATACTATATATGTCCAATATGTTATATAATATATATAACATGTACGTTTTACAATACATTATATACATTCATTATACATTATATATGTTATATATATTATACATAAATATATGCTCAATATGATAAAATATACTGCAGCAAGCTATTTATATTTATTATTATTATTATTATTATTATTATATAAATTGTTTCAGGTTGCCAAATATTTGACCATTCTGTTAACTCCAAGATTTGGTTATTTACTGAACAAACTGTTTCTAGTTGGGGTATTGATCATTTTTAGCCCATACTTTTAATCTCTCTGGCTGGAATATAAACATGACCTTAGTCCACACCTTTAATCTTAAACATAAGGTAAAGCTAGTTTGTAGAAAGAAGTACACACATTTGAAAGTGATGACAAGTTTACTGGCAGACAAAGTGATAATCAATGAAAGATTTGACAGAGTTGGCCATGCACAATTTCAAGAGAAGAGAGAATAAAGGGAAGCCACATAAGAGAGTAGTAAAGAGAGAGAGAAAGACAGACAGACAGACAGACAGACAGAGACAGAGACAGAGAGGTGTAGAAGTGGACAATTTTAACAAGACATGTTGAAGAAAGAAGAAGCTAGTCACATGTAAAGACAGAATTATCCAGATAATGAGAAGGAGCCAGAAGATTTAGCACAGATTGCTAGAGCTAGTGTGAGCACAAGCAGAGCAATTTGAGGGAAGCTGAGGGAAGTCAGATTGAATCAGTCAGTGTGGAGAAAAGTTCGAGCCAGAACAGATGAGTTGAATCAGCCAGTGAGATTTAAAACAAACAAACAAACAAACAAACAAACAAAAAGTTAGAAATGGGGAGCTTATTCAATAGCAAGTCCCAGAAGCTAAAAACATTTTTGGCCTAGATTCGATTGCACATAGAACAGAAACTCCAGGAGTTGATCTAGGTTAGCCAATGTAGGTCATAAGTATCGGTAAAATAAAATATAGTTTTATTTAAAAAAAAATGTAATTATATAACCAGTAGGTCAATTTTTGTCTAGGTTTAAGTTCTAAATAATGAGTAAACTAATTTTTTAAATCATACTTTACAATCAAATTGTGATTATCATCCATACTTGGTATTTGAAGATAGGCAGAAACTTTCATGATAATATTCCAACTGGCAATGGACACTTAAACAGTAGTAATTATAGAGTTTACAATTACTGTCATTAGCTAGTTTGCAAACTAGTAATGTGATTTCCTTAGTAGGTTTTCTTTTAGGGTCATAGAATATTTAAAAGATGTATTTTATGCTATCTGTTGCCCTAGGTCATATTTCTGAATATCTTGGTCTGTCATAAAATATGCATGCATCATTCTGATAATGATGACAAAACAATTCTTGTTCATGGATTCAACTAGGATTTCATAAGGGTAAAATGGTTTCAATTGAACCCATTCTGGCTTACTGTACAAGAAAAATGCTAAGTTGGAAAATCAGGTGATTTCATAATCCAGAGTCTTAACTTCAATCAAATCCATGGCATAAGCTAGCGGTTTTCACACTTGAACATATCTCATTAACTGTGGTTTGTTTAGTTACATATTAGTTCCAAGCTGTAGTTCTGAGGGAAGTATGCCATAAAATGGAGCCAGAGAAGTTATACAAAATTTCTAGGTGACACTACTAGTCATGGTTTACAAACCACATAGACATCTACAAAAGGTAATCAATAGTCATATTGAATGTAGAATGAACCATAATTGACGATTTCCGGCTATCTTGTGGATATATAACTACAAAAAAAATATACTCAGAATGTCTATACAGAAACAAAAAGTACTGAAAAGGAAATGAATGCCAAGCTACCAATTTTAAGATAAACATCTAGAAAAGAGTTTAAAAAGAGATATCGATAGGAATAGTCACTTTATAATACACTTCCATGATATATCAGCAATGAAGACATGATTAGATACATAAATCTAAAAAATTAACTTAGTCTTCCCTCTGTAACATATACATATTTTATTCAAAATGCACTGTAGTTGAAAATTGTCAGTCTAAACTATAAAAATGTTATGAGCAAATATTAGTGAGCTACAGAGGTCCAGATTTTTCTTTAAAACCTTTGCAACTTATTTTATTCTGTTGAGAGTCATGTCTTATTTTGGGCCTCTCAGATACAGTATTATTGTGTCGATGTCACTCTAGTAAAATTGAAATCAGGTATAGTGATTCCTCTGTCATTATTCATTTTCCTAGGGACTGTTTTGCTATTCAGGGTCTCATGTGCATCTCAATAAATCTGAGCACTGTTTTGTTGTTGCTGTTGTTTTTGGTTTTTGGTTTCATTGTTGTTTTGTTTTTCAGTTTCTCTGAAAAGATGAAGATCTTTCACTGAAACTTTGGATTTCCTTTAGTAAGAAATCACCTTGTTTCACAATATTAATTCTTTTGATCCATGAACCTAAGCACTATTTTCACCTTTTGTTTTATTCAAATTCTTCAGTATCTTAAATTTTCATTGTAGATGTCTTTTGCTTCCTTTATTTGGTTTAAGAAGAGAGATTTAATTACTGTTTTAATTGTTTTGCTTATTATAATATGGATAAAATTGCTATATTCTTTTGATATTTTTGGTAAGGCACATGTGTTTTTAAATATAGCTGATTTTAAATTTTCCAAGTAATTATAATAGAAAATTTGAAAATATTTGTTAATGATCCCTTGAATTTCAAGGTGTTTGTTATATTTTTTCAATTTATAGTTCTAATTTCATCATTTTGCTCATTTGTTTAGTTTGGTAAGTGCTTGTCTTTCTCTCTCATTTTCATAGACTCAACTTTTAGCTCTAGTGATATTCTTTTCACATTTCCATTTTTTTCAGATTTCTGCCTTAATATTTTTATATGTTTCTGTTTATTAATTTTGAGTTCAGCCTATTCTCATTTATTTTATGAAGTGCATCATTGATTAATAGTTTATAGTGTATCTTATTGTTTATAGACGTTTATAACTGTAGTTTTAAAAATTTACTTTTTCATTGAGAGTTTTTAATGTGATTTTTATTTCTTCTTTTACTTTTTGAGAACATAATTTGGTCATTTATTCCTTTGCTTTTGTCTAAACCCTTCTTTGTATCCTCCATTAATTTCTTTCAAATTAATTGTCTTTATCTTCAATTGCCACAATTTCATTAATCATTTATTAGTTAAAGGGAATGTAGTTTGTTTTCTATTTGTTAGCAATTGTAAATAGAACAATACTGAATGTGGCTCTGCAGATATATGTGGAGCAGGAAGATGAATTAATTTGGCACAAGCCTTTGAGTGGTACATCTGGGTCATATAGTAGATTTAATTTCAATTATTTTGAGAAATTTTCATACGGATTTTAATAGTGTTAGCAAGAGATGGTAATAAAAAAGTGAATGATTTTATAGCCACTTTCATCATATTCATCTCTTTTCCTCCCCCTACTCCTCCCCATATAATTTTATCTTTCCTGTTTTACTTTTAACCCAAATATAATTTATTGCTGGCCATATATTCTTGAACATGCAGCCTTCAATGGAGTGTAATTATCAGGATCTACATTCTTTAATCATAATCATAATAATCATAATCATAATCATAAATACACAAATGTACTAATAACAATAACAACAACAATAGAAAACCTGAGTCTTCCTCTTTCGTAAGCTAACAATTAGAATAAAACTACTTGATTGTATCCCACAAATTCTGGGTTCTTTGTTCAAATATCAGTTAATTTAGGAATTGTTGAATTCTCTGTTCATCGTATAATATTATGCTGCCAATCTCAATGTGTTTGTTAATTTTCTTGCTGTTGATTTCTAGTTTTATTTTACTGAGGTATGTATATTATAAGTAATTTTATTTTTTATTATATCTTTGAAGAAAAATTTTGCATCCTAAACTATAATTAATGCTAGAATAAGATCCATCTAATACTGAAAATAATGTACATTTTGCAAACAGACACGTGTAATACTTTGTATCTAGGAGGTGTAATAACTTCTATATGTATATTAATGTCATTTTGTTTACAATACTATGTAATTCTGTAATTACTCTGTAATGACTTTTATTTGTTGATTTTTTTCTGTCCACATGACTAGTCAATTGTTTGACTGAGCTAGGTGTTAGACTGAGCTAGTCATTGACTATTATAGTGTGAAGATCAGTCTTAACCATTATATCTCTATTGCTTATTTGGTAGAACCAAGGTTTAGAAATGTTATATCCTATTAATATCCTATTAGTAGACTGTTCCCTTAATAAAATGGTTTTGATAGTATTCATCTCCTTTCTACTTTGTGGAAAAGTTGAGAAGTAATAGAATTTCCAAAAATGTTTTATAGAATCTGACACTCCTTTCTTTGAGTCATAAGTTATTTTTTGTGGTGAAACTATCTGAGGCATCATTTTTACTTTAAGAATTAAGGATAGTGAAATCTCTAATCTTTGTTGCACAAGATTTAGAGCCAATAATTGATAATGATGCTTAAATTAACACAAGACAATTGTGACAAAAAAGAGAACTATGAATAGACTAAACAGGGAGCTTACATGAAATGAGAACATCCTTGCTAGAAATGGCAGATAGGAGTTTTACCTAGAATTTGTAAATAAAGAACTGTAAACATTACACATCAAGAATAACACCTCAAATTGCTCACCAAATCACTTGTCAATGAACTGGGAAGACAGTTATCCAAAGGAAAACCATAAATGGCTAGCAAATATGTTAGTTGTGTTCAATATCCTTAGCCATCAGGTATTTTATTTCCTACAACACACATACTTGTTCATTTATATTTTCATAACAAGGAAATACAATAGCCATTAATTTCCTTCCATATCTAACTAAAATATGAAAATGTGGTTCATACATACAGTAGGAATACTATAATAAAACTTCCTAACTTATAAATAAAATTCCTCTAAATTAATGGTGCTAGTTTGAAATTTTCATTTCTAGATTAAAGTATTTTGGTGATGATTAAATTATTGATGATGTTACATAATTTTGGAGGAACTGCCATTTAAGAATATCAGACAAAGATGCCTTATAATCTAATAAATGAAACACAAATCACTCAGTATAGTTCCTCCTAATAGGGTAATCGCTTATTTTTAAACAGAGTTTTAAGGGTGAAAGGTAGAGTACTAATATTTCTGCAGAATAATTAGTATGGACAATACTTGTCTTAGGTTAGCAGTAATATATGAATAATTACCCCCAAAATGTATATGAGTACTCAATTTCAAAACATGTATTTTGATCTGAAAAGTGCAGACAATGATCACAGGAAATTTGTTGTTTCTTTGTTTGGTGAGATAAGGTCTCAGGAATCTTAGGTTGGTCTGATACTGATGATGTAGCTGAGGATGACATTTGTTTTCTGATCTTTCTTCTTTTGCTTTCTATGTGCTGAGATTGCAGGGATGCACCACCATTCATTGTTCATGAAATAATGGACGCTGGGCTTTGAAATCAAAATTTTATCTAGATAAGCATTGTCTATTCTCAACTATAGTGCTAGCATACTAAAGTGATTTTTTTTTTTATTGGTTTAGCTGAAGGATTTTACTTTATCTGAATCAGGCAAGACAGCTTTAGATCATGCCTCCAAATTTTCCTCACGGGATGATGTAGAATTCTTCACTATCTTCAGCTTTGCCATCTTCTTCGTCTGTTCTTTTTAAATAAAATTCTGACAGTAATCCATCACAAACTAAATAGAGGAAATGCAAAATAAATTGCAATGATCATACTGGCCTTGACTCATATTGGACAAATATGTAACGCTTCCTTACTTTATGGATGAGAACTCCATGGTGCAATGTTTTGTAATTCTTAGTCTGTGTCTCCATTTAATGTTATGTGTGTGCACTCATTAGCCCACACCATCTCTTTACTACAGTGTTGTTAAAAGTCTGAAATGAATGTTTCTTTATTTAGCCAAAGACAAAACACCTTGGTTGTACTCTTTTGATCAGCTCAATGATCACAAAGGACCTATTTTTCTAGTGATTCATTAAAATGAAAGTTGTGTTTTATAATTATATCTTTTGTTTCCCAAAAACAAGAAGATAATGAATCCAGAATTTGATGTCAATCATAAGAGTAAAATATTCTTTCTATCTTCTTGACCAGTGGTATACTGGTTAATGTTTAATATGTTTTTAGGTAATAATTTTTCAAGAAGAATCTTGCATCTCAAATAAATTATGAGATTGTTTGATTGGTATTTAAACTAAAATCATGCTGGGCTTTTAATGAAGTTTTGTAATTAATTAATCTACTTTTCAAATTATGTGGAATCTCATTTTATAAATATAGCCTGTAATTTTAGAAGGTATAACAAATATTTGCCCCTCAATGCCCTTGCCTCTCTCTTCCACAGATGTGGTCAGGTAAACATTCACTTATGCTTACAGCAAGCCATTTCTTATGAATTCCATTTCTTCCCAGCTGTCTTCTTAGTGGCTGAGGATACAAGAGGCTTCTCACTGAGGATGTGTTAGCTGCTAAAAAAAACAGTGTACCAAAGACAGCATAGATTTTTCTGTGTTCCTCTGTATTTCTTTGTCTTTGACTCTGTATATCTGTCTAATTCAGAGTGATATTTTTATGGAAAACTTTGTGTTACACTTCTATGGCAGATTTTTTTTTCTCTTTAAAATTTGTTTTTTAGTATTGTACAGTCTTTCAAGCCTAAGCTAAGATTTGTGTGGGTTATATCTTTAAACACACTCACAAGCACAC